>OY856413.1:272720924-272965924 GCA_963693085.1 Alisma plantago-aquatica
TACAAGCATACTAACATGCAAATCATGAGATCGAGTGTAAAGAGGCAAGATCACCTCCTTACTAAAATTTGAAGAAAATACAAAACATCCATCTTTTCACAAAGATAATAGATATTAAGTGATGCATGTTGTTACAACCTCGATTTTGCATGTATTTTCATAATTGAAATGTAATGATTTTATGAATTTGGACTTAATTGAAAAGGTTGTATGATTTGCTTCAAAGAAGGGACTTCTTTGCAAATCTCCCTTTTGATAGGAATTTCTTGGTTCCTATTATTATATTAATCCAATAATGGATATAAAAGAGAAGAAAAGAAGAAAAGTCCAAATATTAGAAAAAGATACAAGACAATGAATATTAAGCAAAATATTTATGAGAAATACATGAAAATTTCTAGAAAGTAGCATTAATGGCCACAATTGAATAAATTTCGTTATATGTGATTTCTAATGAAGGAAATATGAAAAGAGGAAAGGAAATAAAAGATAAAGAGAAAATCCTTGAAAACATATATCTTAATAAAGAAATAAGATAATGAGAAATGAAGAATGTAGATGCATCTAGAAGGATAATAAGTATCCTTAAAAAGGAATTTCAAAATCTTAGGATTTCTTGGGGTCCAAGGAGTCCCAATGAATAAGAAGAAAGAGAAAATGCAAATAATACAAAATAAGAGGATAATGTGATATATAATTAATGAATTTTTGGTATTATCAAAAAGAGGTACTTTCTACTATTAGGAAGTATAATTTTGTGGCCAATGGATTAAAAGTCAAAAGATGATAAGAGAGATTATTTTTGAATTCCTAAATATCCAAGGAATATGGTTTATTAAGAAGATAATTAAGAGAGAGAAGATTACTTCTTAATTAAGGAAATATGTCTTTTTGGGGAAGGGACTTGTTACCTCGTGGATGGGTATCCTAGGGCTTTGCTACCCTCCCCTATATAAGGGGTAGAACCCTTGGCCGAGTCCAGTAGGATCCCATGCATCCTTCTCTTTTCTTCTTCCTTGTTTTCATCCATAAACCCTAACCAAGAAGAGCAGCGTGACCATGGAGCAACGAGGAGCCAAGAAGGGGTTGCGATGGAAGCTTGATGGGCCACGATGCAAGAGAGAAGCTTAGCCATCGTCATCATGCCCTAGCATAGATGCAACAGCGGCCACACGGCTATAAAAGCGGCCGCACATTGTAGGCCTGACGAGCATGAAACTGGCCACATTGGCCGCGACCAAGTGGCGCCCCGGGTGCGGCGGAGGGCACCGGACCTAGGGTGGTGGCTGGAGGAAAGTTTCGTGGCCTAGGGAGGAGAGGGCGGCCCTGTGAAGGGCTACAATCGGTGGCCGTTGCGGTTGTATGGAGGTTGAAGACGACCTATGGCCATTGGACGGTTTTGCCCCTCCGCGTTGTGCAGTGACGGTCACTTAAGTGAGGGCAAAAGGGTAATTTGGTTATGTTCTGGACCGGCTACGTGGTGTATGAAAAGGGTGACGTGACAGCCTCCCATTGGTCCAAGTAAGTAGTTTTTGTAAAAATCATATCTAATTAATGGTAGCTTGGATGGATGCATATAATATATGAACTTTGCTCAGAAAAAATGCAAGGAATCCAGTAAAAATATATTCAGAAACTAATTCCTCTTGTAATTGGAAAAGTAATTGAAGTTATCTACTTTAGTGCATTAATGATTAAGAAACCCTAATCTATGATGATTAATGAATTGGGAAGGGTGATTTGGATGTTTAAAGTTGATGTTAACCTGTTGATTATAAAAAGGATACATTAGATCCAAAATGATAAACTTTATGTGTAATTTGATTAATTTAGGGTTCCATGTACATATATATGCTTTAATGGGCCTTGAAACCCTAATCTTGGTAATTTTGACTCTTAATGGCTTTAATTGTTCAAATCCATGAATAAAACTAAGATATGATGAATCTAAGCTATTTTGAGTATAAAAGTTCCTAATTGTGGATGAATACCCTTAATTTGGTAATTAGGGTTTTCTAGTGGATAAATGTGGAATTAGTGATAAAATAGAGTTCATATGTGAATTAGACCATAATGAAATATGAGTTGTCAATTTGAAAGAAACCAAAGATGATAATTGGGCCTAATGATCTTGATATGACTTAAAAGAGGATAAAGATGGTAGTTTTAGTGTCAAAGAGACATATTAGATTTAATTGACCTTCAATTGTGCCTATGATGTTGAAATTAGGGTTTGTGAACTTAAAGGGTATTAAAAGTGATATAAGCTTTATGGAGGCTACAACCCTAATAAAACTCTAAAGTTGGCCTAGAAATCCTAAGGTGGAATCCAAGTCGATCTTGAGAATGTTTTGGGTAAAATAATGACACTTGGATGTTATGCATTAATTTCAGGATATTGTTGATTGCTTGTTTGATTGTCTTGAATATTAATGCTTGGACATCAAGTTACTCTGGATCAGGTATGTGGTTATGCTTATGGTTAAATCACTTTAGTTTCATGGCAATTCCCGAATGTTTTATCATTTGCCTGAAATAACTGCATGGATGACTTTTATTTCATGCAACTATAAAGTGACTATGACTATCCCCGTAAATATGTGTACATAACTATCTCAGATCCTGGTCCTCCTCTGTGGCTTTGCTAATGATGAAAAGGATGACCTAGTACATGGTCTACCTGTTAGGTAGGACCATCAGGTTATCATGAGTCAGGGATTGGGCTACCTATGGGTAGTTCCATGCAACTCTTTAGCATATCAATAGTTGGGGATTGGGCTACCTATAGGTAGTGCCATGTGACTCTTTAGCATATCATGAGTTAGTGATTGGGCTACCTATGGGTAGTGTCATGCAACTCTTCAACCCTAGGTATTGATCTACCTGTTAGGTAGGATCATGGGGGTCATTTGGGATCTACCATATGAGAGGTAGCATCCATGTCCACTGTAGGGACAACACAAAGGTTAGGGTATGTATGGATTGAGTAGTTATGTTTAAAGTGTAAAGTTTGCTTGCTAAACCATAATTGCTTGAAATATGTTGTTACATATAATTGCTTGATTATTATTTCCCCCACATACCAGCATATTCATTTATGCTGACTGACGTTTTAGGTACAAATTGAAAAGGACAATCAGTAAAGTGGCATATTGTGAAATTAAGAAATAAAGTGCAACGAGGATTAGTTAGAATAGAGTCCAGAGGTGGATAGAAGTTACATATCCAAGATTTTGAAAAAAAAGGTATGCAAAGTTTTATTTTTTACTCCAGCTTTCAGTATAGTCATGGTAGAATTTAATAATTATTACTGATTATTTGTCGAACCTTTGATCTAGGAAATTGGGATAACGACTATGACCTCTTGGTCTCCCTTAATTTGGGGTTACCAGGGGCGAGGTCATTACATTTGGTATCAGAGCATTGGTTCCTCATTTAGTCTTTAGTAATTATTAAATTTTACAAACTCTGTAGAACCCGAGGGAGTTATTAGAGGATTTTCCGAAAGCCAGAGGTGTCTAGAAAAGGATCACGTCTGGGGGCTGGCAATATTTTCCTCCGCACCGCTAGTCAGAATATGAGGACTCCCAGATCTGTGTGACTGCCTGGCCAATGTCTCAGGATCTGACTCGAAATAAGATACCTTTAGGACTCTCTCATCTATTTTCGTCCCTTCTCAACCCTAATTCTGTTAAGATTCTAAGGTTTAGGGTTTTTCTCTCTCTTCCTCACCCTCTTGAAGTATGGGTATGTATAATAAGGTTAAGGAATCCTCCACCAAATTAATGAAAAAACATGTAAATAAGATGTCATGGACATAAGCTTAATAGTTTAAGCATAAACTAAAGAATAGTTGCATGCTTAGGTCGCATGACATGTGTTCTCATGCCCGCAGGAGAGACCTGAGGTTAGACCTTCTTGTCAGGAGGATGAAGTAGAGTTGGTCTTGGAGGAAGAGACCTCCATTAAAGGTAGAGACCTGGCACATCCTCTGAGGATGATACTAACCCTAGCCCTAAGTGGTGGTTAGAGAGAGAGAGATGGCATGATGAGATGGAAGTCATGGTCGACCTTGTGTGTGGGTTGACATGTTGCTGGTTTTGAATCCCTATGATAGTGTGGGCCATGTGAGGTTGGCTGACCTGGTACCTTTGGCGACCCAACCCTAGGAAGGGTCGTGCATGTTAGGGTGAAGGATAACTCCTTCCTTGATGAGATTAGTGAAGAACCTATAGAAACCCTATGGGCTTATATGAGCATGGCATAGTATGCACCCATAGTACATTAGTAAGTGCTGGCAGTAGGTCGAAACCCAGGCCAGAAGGGCATGTTGAATTGATTATGAGATAAGCATAAAGAGCTATAAATAATCTTGAGAGAACATAGGTTTCACCCATGTAAGTGTATGCATGTGAGCTTGATCCACCCTTTTAGAGAGAGAACCTCCAATGGAAAGGTTTTTTGTAGGGTTAGCTCTAGAGAGAGAGAGAGCAAGACCCGAATAAGAAGGTTGGAAGATTAGACTCAGGGATATGAGGAACCCTGAGAAGTTGGGTATGTTGCGACCTAAGTAGATGGTTGTGGTTGCCTCGTGCGTGACCCCTGGAGGCTTTTGGTATCTTGGTTTCCTTTAGAGGAACCAAACCCTAGAAGAAAGATGAAGCTACTGGTACCTATGTGTAGATGATATAGGTGCTTACCTACTAGGGATAGGAAGAAGAGTTCCTTAGACCCTGAGGAGGCTTAGTACCAAGTTGTGAGGCCTTATACCTAGCTAGTTTTCCTTGAGGAGGACTCAACTCTGAGGTGTTGCTCGAGTAGAAGGATAATAGGAAGTGCATGACATACCTTGTACATGCTTGGTTTGGGGTTAAAAGGCTGAGTATGCAGTGGGATATCAGTAAGGTGAGCCTAGACCTAAGAGGGGAAGTAGTAGTGCCTGGTGTACCTGATGCTCACGATGAGATTTGAGTTTTCATAGATTTGAGCATGGCACCCCTCATGTTTAGAGGAAAGGGAAACCCCTTGGATTAAGGTGTATGTTTGATGAACCCCTCGCATATAAGTTGGTGATATGGGTAGGTATGATCTTGGTCCAATATTAAGGATTGAGAACAAGTATGACCTACCATGGAGACCTAATATGGTTTAGAAGGTGCTTTGTTTGTTAGCTATGTGCCTTAGTAGCTTGCTAGGGCTAAGCGTGCTCATGTGGATGTAGACCCTGGACATAGGGACCTGTGTGACCCTTGCTTCTATCAAGATATAGTTTCCTCCCATCCTGGGAGAGGGACCCTTTTGTAGGGTATGTACAACTTTTGTTGGGTTTGAGGTAACCTAAATAGGTCTCATAGGATCTTGAGAAGCTAAGTGGAGAGTACATAGTATAAGAATGAACCTGTAGACCCATAGATAACCATCTCTAAGTGCATGTGGATGTGTTACCATGGAGGTAACCAGTATGGGGCCTAACTGAGGTAGATAGGTCACCATGATCCATACAAAAGGATGCAAGTCAGACCACAAATGTTGAGAGAGATGATGGAGACTTGGGTAAGGTTTCACACTGGATATGTACTATGTTAGGATCCTAAGTCTAACCTAGGGTCAGGTAGGGATAAGACTGATGAGAGTAGGAGTTGCTTAATTCCCTAGTTGCACATGACCATAGGGTTTGGAGGTAACAACTATCATTGTCTGAGGGCCATGGGTTAGGATATTGATCACCTTCATGAACTCATGGGACCCAAAGGGAAAATGAGGAGGGCACTCTCTGATGCATAAGGGAAGAGGGATGACCCCAAAAGTGTCGGCACCCTACAGACCTATAGGGGATGACCTAGGATGGTATGATGATACAAGTGGGTTTGAAACCAATTTTCCATGGAAGCAACCTTGATATCGAGATGTTCATGATGTAGGGACATGTGATGCACGTTTCCAGTTAGATTTGAAGGTGTACTGGTGATGTGGGATCTACCATCTCTACTCTTGGAATGAGAAGAACTCTGTATTTGGACTGCATCCAAATGCTTATTTCCTCTTATTATGGGAGTGAGAGATTGGACAGTACACATGCCATACACCAAGGATAAAGATGATGTGAGTGGAAACATTGCTATGATAATAACATACCCTTGTGGAGTGTATAATGTGTGGATGGTTTACAAACACCAAGAGAACTAATGTAGTCATCTTATAAGGACGTTCTTATCATGAGTTGTATGGAATTTATGAGTTATATAAGTTTGAGTTTGATAACCAAGAAGATGAGCTCTGAGTTTTTTTGATGAAGATAGACCTAAAGTTTGAGAAGAGATGATAATTGGAATACATGGAGGTGTATGTCTTCAACATTACCTAATACATAAGGATGTGAGGTGGTAACGGATGCTCTAGTTGAGATGCAGCTTCCTAGTTTAGCTAGAGGCTAGAAGAGGTTGTTAGGTTAGCCCTAAGTTTGGAAAAGAGATATGTTGGGCTAATACTCAGATGTAATGAGATATGGTGATCGATTTAGTGGTTGCTTGATTAGACAGCCTAGGGCTTGTTGTGATAGAAGGATGGTTGTAGAACTTCAGATGCACTTCTCTAGAAAAGAAGTTGATGAAACCCACGACTAGAGTGTTTTAGGGTTTCTGAGGAATCAACCTTGAGGAATCGTGACATACATGAGATCATGATTTTAAGTTCACCATATACCATGGTACTACTAAGATAATAAGTGGCAGTAGTACTTTGGATGTTTAAGAAGTGTATGAAGTTGCATGTGGCTTGTCGCCATGCATGTCAGGGGGTGAAGGATGAACACCAATAACCCATTGAGTTGATATAGAGGATAAGAGTCCCCGAGGGGGAATGGGAGTTCATCACTATGGATGTTGTGGTAAGTCTCCCCTGGACCGAGGAAGGTTAGGATGCAATATGGGTTATGGTAGATTGCCTTACCTAGATGACATGATCTAAGAGAAAGAGAGAGTACTATCAAGGGACATATTCGGTTGAACTACATATAAGAGAGAGAGATGGTTCAACTACACCATGATGCGAGTTCAAAGTTTTATGAGTATGACCTAAAGATTCACTTCCATGCGGTGGAAGTAAGCACATGACGAACTCGATGCTAGTACATCTTATCACCCCTAACTGATGGTTAGTATAATCCAGACTAGAGGGTCTGACGAGAGCGTGTGTGCTCGTTCAGGATGATACATGGAGACAGTTCTTGTCTTATGAAAGTTGTGATGCTAGCCACCATATCCAGTATAGGGATGTAAAAAGCTCTGTAAGGGAGGTTGTGTCGGTCACCGCTTCATTAAGATGATGTGAGTGAAGGGACCTCATGAAGGTCAGAAAGTTGAGAGATATAACTCCAAAAAAACATATATTTATTACTAGGGTTAAGTAATGACATTAAACAGTTAAAACATGTAGTATTACAAAGTTGAAAGATTATATATCTTGCATCAAGATCAGACATATATAAGATGATAAGTATAGTTGATTTCTTTTACCATATTATAGATCATATATTATTTAAAAGAAATCTAACAAGAGTTATCATCTAATGTGATACATCAAGTGACCCTAACAATTATGCTATATGGTTGAGTTGTATTTTATTAAGACCTGGGTAGTTTGAGGTGTATCACTCAAACTACTAGTTGACCGCTATAAAGTCAAAATCAACTCCATATAAGATCTAAGATGACTAGAATCCTAAGATCTCTTCCCCTTGGTGTAATGAGTGGGACCCAAGAGGGGATCGACTCCCTACTAAATTGTATGAAAAGGAAACATCCCATATGTCAAAAACATTACAATGTTTTTTGTAAAAGGGATGATAATCCAATTTATTCAAAGTATGATTCAAGATACCAAATGTAGTAGTCGAATATATCATATCTAACCATTACAATGCTTGAGATTGTCACCATCCTTCACCATGCATGGTGGTACATATGAAAACTAAAGTAAACATTGGATCGGTAGAGGGTTATCTAACCACCTCAAATCTATCTCCCCAAGAAGGTTCAACTACTCTCAAAGTTGTCTTGGTCAAGCTTGGTTTTCTCCTCTTTCAACTACACCTGGGGTTGGAAGCATACCCCACAAAAAGGAGAAAAGTTGATGCATTGGCATAAATGTTGGTACGTGCATACTAAACTAGGGATTGACCAATTTATGGAATAAAGGATGTCAAATAAACAAGGCTTCCCATAGAAAAGGAAAGGACCACTCAAGTGGGCATTCAAAGAATGTGAATTTCAAAAAATGATAAACAAGAAGAATACTTGCCATTAAAAAAACACAAAAGTTGTGTCACAAACACACACAAATAACTTAGGGAATAAAAACCATCATAATAATATCAACCTGCATGCATGTGAGATAAACATAGCACTAGAATAATATAAATAGCAATGGTTTCCAAGGATCACAACTTTGCAACTTGATAGAGAATGATGTACTGCCAAAGTCCCCATATATAAAAAGAGGGCACACAACCTCCATCTCAAAAATATAACATGGATAGACAACCCAAAATCAAAGTAAATACACTACTCTAGTGCTACTAATCATAGAGCATGCATAATGTAGACACAAGTATAAAGTTCAGTCATATAAAACAAAATAAACAAGATTTCCATCACATAAATGGACAATATAAACATCAACCATATAAGTGGGAAAAATAGGTTTTCATCAAGAACATAAGTACAATATAGAGCCAACAAGAATATTCCAACAAAGTACATGATCACAAGAGCATAATCAAATAGAATATTTCACATGTACTAAATTATCAAGAGAGAGAGAGAGATTGATATGTCAAGAGAGAGAGAGAAACTAGGTTTATTTCTCAATAATAATAGTGGATGTAATCATGCCTCAAAGATGTTTGTCAACTATCTAAATTCCAAACCTTATCGCAAGTCAGGGTCCTTATATATATATCATTAATTAATATGCATGTTGTAAAACCTAAGTTAACAGTTCCTACTATAATCAGATTTAGGTTATTAAATATTTTTATTTAGATAGAGGATAATTTTCTGAATCCAATGAGTATTTTTGCTTAATTTTGTATAACCACAAAATTAGTTATGATTTTGTAAATATCGTCCAATTAGAAAATTTAATTAAGCCACATGTGACATATAATCTGAATACAAGACATATCTTGGATGGCCCTTGAAGAAATCACCAAGTGGTCTGAACCCACTGCCAACAGGGTGCAAACTTTCAACACAGTACAAGAAAATAACAGGGGGAGAAAAGTTGGTTTTACCCCTGGGAGAAAACAAAAACTAGAAGAGAAATGAGAGGAGCAGTCAACAGAAATTGTAGTGGGGAATCATCCCCTTCCACGCTTCTCACCATGGCTACGAGGAGTAGTTCTAGGCCAAGTACCTTGCCTAAGATGGCAAAGAATTCTGTCTGTGGTGAATAGTAGGCGAAAAGATCAGGTAAATAGAGAGAAGAACGTCATTTGAGAAAACAAGAAGAAAAACAAGATGGGATGAGTCAGATGATGGTGTAGATGCTCAAAAGTCATTGTGAAAGGTCCCAAGATGTACCAGAAACTCTCGTCGACAACACACAAACACGAAGGCACTAACGACTTGTTGTTAGAGGAGAATCCTTACATTCATGAGAAACTAAGATAACAAATTGAAAGAGGGGGTTCCCAGGAAACTAACCTCACCTTGAATTGGGTTTTGGTGGTGTCATGAGGCCACAGGACACAGAGGTGTCCAGTCGGCAAGAATCTCCAAGGTATGGTACCAAAGGCAATGTCAGGAGCCCTTGACACACAAGCTGGTGTGGGGAACCTCAGGGTGAGTCTAAGGATCCTTTTATAGGTTTAGATTTTTGTCTAGAGGCCTAGAAATGTCTCTCTGAAAACCACGGTGGCATGTGATTCCTAGGGAAATTGGGCATTTCTAAAATTCTCAATTACACTGCTACCAAGGGGTACCAAAAGAACTGGAATTGAAAAATGAAAACAACAGAGAAAGAATCATGGCAAACCATTGACTAGAGAGGGAGATATTATTCGTTGGAGTTCCACTCCCAGTGTTGTTCAGACCCGTGAGGAAGATGGGGTAGAGAACGAACTTGGTGTCCTTGATCCATTAGGCACATGTCTAGGGAATCATCCCATCCATCCACTAAGTGGACCTGCCCGTGAAAAAGAAAAGGAAGGAAAATAATCAACCACATGAAAATGTGACAGAGAGAAAAATTGCAAACCTTATCCAAATTGGAAACCAATTAAAGTGATGTCATATAATTATATCCTTTCTTTCGTAATCAAATTAATGGTCCAAACAAAGTCCAATTAATTTGAAACTTGACCCTAGACTAATTAAGACATGTAGATTCTAATTTTGGGGTTAGTTTTTACTTTTGAAGAGATTTTGTATTTTATTAATAACTTTATATTATATCACATATTCTCTTTTCTTTATGAATTTGAGGCATCTAGAAACACCCAAAAGATGTGAAACATGGCCTACAATTAAACCTAAATATGAGGAATACAATTTTACAATTATCTTTCCCCTTTGTGGTTGTTTAACATTTATTCAATGTTTTGGGTTTTAATATACATTCTCTCTCCTAAACTACACTAGGATAGATAAGTTGTCCAAATAAGATGAAAATTCACATATAGACCAATTTTAGTATGTTGAATTCGAATCTGGAGTACGTCTTTATCATTATATTTGAGTTTTGGAGTTTGATTTTGTGAGTTATCCCACCATTATGATTTAGAAAATTCATCTACATGTATTTTTCACAATCTTAAATTAGGGTCCTTTTAACTTCACATTGTCACCAGAAGAATTATATATTACTATTATGCACAAAATTCTACATCTTACATATTTTACATATTTAGTCCATTAATTCCATATTTATTTAAATTATAAGACATTATTAATATGTCTGGTCGTGGAATTACCAATTATTACTCCAAAGCATATTATTCATTTTTATTTAGCCACTATGTCAGTAAAGAAAATGTATGCAACATATTTCATGATTTCCTTTACATGTTGGTACATAATTAGGCAATTATGTGTGTTTTAATTTTTATCCTTGTTTGGTCAAATCTAAGAAACTAGTCTCGCTAACCTTCTAATCATGGAATAGGGTAGGATTATAGGTTTTGGTTTGTGACAACACTCCAACCCTTAAAAGGATTTTGTCCTTAAAATATAATCATCCAAACATTATCAACCACCTATACTCCACCCCTTAAAAAAAGTTACCTAACAACTCAAACAACCCTATAGGTACAAAGAATAGTGTTTCCAAAACTCATGTACTACATTACTCTCATCCTCAAAGGTATCATGAAATATGGAAGCATATCTTTAAAATATAACTAAGAGATCAAGGTTTACCTTCAACATATTTTTTTTCATAAACTTCTTGGCCATCCAAAGCAAAGACTGTTCCAACACGTCTCTCAATAGGTCTTCTTCCATTGTTACTGCCATTATTTTGAGGAGGTACATGAGGTTGTTGGTATTGAGCTGGTGCGCGTCCATACCAAAGTTTGGGGCATCTAGGTTGAATATGGCCAAGCTCATTGCAATGATGACATATTATTGGAGAGCCAGGTGGAGACCTTTCTTGGTTTCCAGCATGAGAACACTTTTAGGAGGATGATAACCATTACACTTACGAAACCTATCCCTCTTCTATTCATCACTTGACAACTTCCTCTTCTTGTCATGATCATTAGGTTGATATCTTGGGTAAGACTCAACATCTAAGGCTTTATCAACCATATGTTGGAAAGTTAGAGGAAGCTGTGGGACAAGAGAATGACCACATTGTAATTAAGTCCTTGCAAGAATAGGTCATCCCTATGATCCTCACTCAGTCCAGAAGCATAACGTTCAATTAGTAGAAATTTTTGCACATATGCAGAAATAGACAGGGAACCTTGCTTCAGAATGTAGAATTTTGCTTCCTTCTTCTTTAGGGCAGTAATGTAGATGTACTTCACATGAAATGGCACCAAAAATTGTTCCCAGGTCAAGGTAGAGATGTTAAAAGCCTACACTATCCCATTCCACCAAACACGAGATGGTACATCTAGCACATAAGAATCAAAGCTAAACTTCTGATGCGGAGAGCATGTCATACTATCAAAAGTATGTTCTATGACTAACACCCAGTCATCAGCCTTATCAACCATCTCCAACTCCCCTTCACCCTTGAAGTAGGGTGGTTACATCTTCATGAAATCAATCAGTGAGTACCATTTGGCTTATCAAACATGGGAGAGGTGTTTAAATTCCCCACCATAGTTGTGGTGAGGAATTGTCTCAACATGGATAACTTTTGTTTAGGAGAGATGATAGTACCCACATTAGCAACATTAGATGTTAGGGTATCCTGACCCACTGATGGATGACTTCCTGTTGAAGGGGTAACTTGAGACACTGAAGGGGTAAATGGAGGGTCCATCATCAACATTCTATACTCTAGGTTCTGGGGTTTCTCATAACCAGATAGGTTATCAACGGATGAATTATCTCTAGCCATAAGGGTATGCATGCACAAGGTAAGGGTACTGGGTATAAGAAATCTATAAAAAAGGTAAACATCCTATACGATCCAAGATTGAAATAGTTAGATAAATGACCACTAATGTCTCTGATACCATACTATAAGGAGTGGGACCCGAGAGGGGATCCACTCACTACTAAATTAAATATAAAGGAAACATCCCATATGCCAAACAAACAATTTGTTTTTGTTGCAAAAGGGATGATAATCCAATTTATTCAAAGTATGATTCAAGATACCCAATGTAGAAGTCACATATAACATATCTAAGCATTACAATGCTTGATATCATCACCATCCTTCACCACACAGGGTGATACATATGAAAACTAAACTAAACACGAGATCAACATAGGGTTATCTAACCACCTCAAATCTATCTCCCCAAGAAGGTTCAACTATTCTCGAAGTTGTCCTGATCAAGCTTGGCATTCTCCTCCTTGATCTACACCTGCGGTCGGAAGCATACCCCACAAAAGGAGAAAAGTAGATGCATCAACATAAATGTTGGTATGTGCATACTAAGTCGGGGATTGATCAATTTAAGGAATAAAGGATGTCAAATAAACAAGGCTTCACATAGAAAAGAAAAGGTTCACATAAGTGGGTATCAAAAGAATGTGAATTTCAAAATACGATAAACAAGAATAATACTTGCCATCGAACAAACACAAAAGTTATCCCACACAAGCACACATAAATAATTTAGGGCAGACAAATCCATCACAATAACATTAAAATGCATGCATGTGAGATAAACATAGCACTAGGATAATATAAATAACAATGGCAACCAAGGCTCACAACCTTGAAATCTGATAGAAAATGGTGTACTGCTAAACTCCTAATATATATAACAATGGGCACACAACTCGGGTATAGGGCACATAACGTCCATTCCAAAATATAACATGGGCACATAACCCAAAAACCATAGTAATTACACTAGTCTAGGGCTACTAAATCACAGAGCATGCATAATGTAGAGTCAAGTATAAAGTTTAGTCCTATAAAATAGAATAAACAAGATTTCCATCACATAAATGGACAATATAAACGTCAACCACATAAGTGGGAAAAATTAGGGTTTCATCAAGAACATAAGTACAATATAGAGTCAATAAGAATATCCAAAAAGTAGATGATCACAAGATAAGAATCAAATAGAATATTTCACATGAAATAAATTCTTAGAAGAGAGAGATTGTGTGGGCTAATATGTCAAGAGAGAGCAAAAAACTAGGTTTATTGCTTAATAAGAATACTAGGGGATGAAATCATGACTCAAAATGTTTATCAAGTATCCAAAGTCCAAACCTTAATCCCAAGTCAGGGTCCTTGTTCACCTAACATTTATTCATATTTCAATCATTAATTAGTATACATATTGTAAACTCTAGGTTAATTGTTCTTATTATGATTGGATTTAGGTTATGAAATATTTTTATCTAGATAGAGGATAATTTTTTGAACCCAATAAGTATTCTTATGTAATTTTTGAATAACCACAAAATTATTTATGAGTTTTGTAAATATCAACCAATCTGAAAATTTGATTAAGCCAAGTGTGACATATTATCCGAATCTAGGACCTATCCTAGTTGGACCTATTGAAAATCACCAAGTGGTCCGGACCCATTGCTAATAGGGTGCAAACTTTCTACGCGGAACAAAAAAATAACAAGGGGTGAAAAGACAATTTTACCCATGGAAGAAAACAAACACTAGAAGAGAAATAAGAGCTACAAATAAGAGAAATCATAGTGGGGAATCATTCCCTTCCACACTTCTCACCATGGCTCCAAGCAGAAGCTCAAGACCAAGTATTCAACGGAACTTTTGGACTTCAAAGCACCCTGGAACAACTCCTAGTTTATTTGCAAGGGGCTGGCAAAGTCAATGGATTGCTTGCCTAAGATCAAAGGTATGTTTGAGATGGCAAAGAACTTCGTCTATGGCAATTAGTTGGTGAAAAGATTAGGGAAATAGAGAGTAGAACATCATCTGAGAAAATGAGAAGAAAAACAAGATGGGATGAGTCATACAATGATGCCAGTGCTCAAAAGTTGTTGCTAAAGTGCAAAGATGTACCAAAAACTCTCGCAGATAGCAAACGAAGGCGACGGCGGCTTGTCGTCATAGGAGAAGCCTTACATTCATGAGAAACTGAGATTATATGAAGAAAGAGATGGGTCCTTGGAAGCTAACCTCACCTTGAATTGGGTTTTGGTGGTGTCTCAATGCCACATGACACAGAGGTTACTGGTCGGAGAAAACCTCCAAGATACGATACCTAAGGAGATGTCAGAAGCAATTGAGTGCACAAGCCAGTGCGGGGAACCCTGGGGTAGGTCTATAGATCCTTTTATAGGTTTAGATTTTTGTCTATAAGCGTAGAAAATTCTCCCAAAAAATCATGGTAGCGAGTGATTCCTAGGGCAATTAAGTGTTTTTGAAACTCTCTACCACACTGTCACCATGGTTACCAAAGGAACCAAAATAAAAAAATAAAAAAATAAAAGAATCATGGCAAACCATCAACTTGAGAGGGAGATATTACTTGTCAGAGTTCCACTCCAAGGGTTGTTCAGACCCACAAGGAAAATGGGGTAGATGACGAGCTTGGTGTCATTGATCCATTGGACATAGGTCCACAGAATCATCCCAACCATCCACTGAGTGGGCATGCCCATGAAAAAGAAAAGGAAGCAAAATGATCAGTTGTGTGACAACGTGACAGAGAGGAAAATCTTAAATACTATCCAAATTGGAAACCAATTAAAGTGGCATGATATAATTATATCCTTTTTTCCAAATCAAATTGATGGTCCAAACAAAGTCCAATTAATATGAAACTTGACCCCTATACTAATCAAGACATGTAGATTCAATTTTTGTATTGTTTTTTTTTATCACAAAATACATAATTAGACTATTACATGTTCAATTTTTGTATTGGTTTTTACTTTTGAAGAGATTTTGTATTTTAGTTAATAATTTTAGATGAGATCATGTATTCTCTTTCCTTTATTGATTTGAGGCATCTAGGAACATTCAAAATATGTGAAACTTGGCCTACAAGTAAATCTAAACATGAGGAATACAATTTTACAAATAATTTTCCTTTTTGTAGTTTTTAACATATTATTCAATATTTTGTACTTTAATATACATTCTCTCTCCTAAATTGTACTAGGATAGATAAGTTGTCCAAATAAAATAAAAATTCACATATAGACCAACTTTAGTATGTTGAATTTGAGTTCAAAATGTATATTAATTTATTTAACACTTTTGACTTTTTCTCCTATTTTCTTCTCTAAATAGGATTATGGTAATATTATTGTTCAAATGTTGTGAAATTTGGCACCCAAGGTTATTGGGACCCTAGGATCACGTGTTTATCATTATATTTGAGTTTTGGAATTTCATTTTGTGGGTTATCCCACCATTATGATTTAGGAAATTCATCTACATGTATTTTTGACACTTAGATTAAGGTCCTCTTAACTTCAAATTGTCACCATAAGGGTTAAATACTACTATTATGCACATAATTCTACATTTTACTTATTTTACATATTTAGTCCATTAATTCAATAACTATTTAAATTATAGGACATTATTAATATTTATGGTCATGGAATTATCAATTTTTACTCCAAAGTGTATTATTCATTCTTATTTAGCCATTATGTTAGCAAAGAAAATGTATGTAAATATTTCATGATTTTATCCTTGTTTGGTCAAATCTAAGAAATCGGTCCCACTAACCTTCTAATCATGGAATAGGGTAAGATTCTAGATTATGGTTTGTTACACTTGATTGGTACGAGTCAGTCATAGTGACATATTAGCCCAACTACAAAATAGTCTAGTCCTCCCTAGGTACACAATCCATGACACTAGATACTAGGGTGTACGACCCTCAAATTTGAGTTATGACAATAGTCTCTCTCAATACATATCATCATCTGAGACACGACCTTGATCGCTTTCCAAAACCCTAGGATCAAGATGACATAGATATACCATCCCTGTACACATATATACTCATTAGTATAGGACTCTGAGATCCTTTTGAACCACTCGTTTCACTAACCAGCAAGTTCTAATATTGGAATATCTCTACGGACATAGGGTACTACATGATTAAGGTTTCACTAATTAATTAATTAATTTAGTTGAGTGTTTTTTACTGCATCAATAAAGTTACATACAAACACCAACAAGATTCTTACAAATATCATTGGGATTCAGAACCTCAGAAGATATAAAATGTATTAAATAGTTCCATAACACTCCATAGAGAATTTAACCATCCCATGTCATGAAAGGATTGACCCGAACTAGAGTGCATGGAGCAATAAGCATCACTATGATTAGGAAAGCATTAACCTTGTACAAAGTCTCACATACATTCAAGATTTAGTATAAAGATATTACCCTCCATATTAGGGTTTCATCCGATCATAGTTACACCACAATAGTAGAGAAAACAATATAACTACGATAGAATAAACATTAATTAGTAAGTTTTAATGTATGAATACCAAAATAGCACTTGTGTGACATTTTTAAAGATCATTACACCTATATTAGGAATTTTAGGCCTTGCATGCTTAAAATAATAGTTCCATAGTCAACAAATAAAGTTCACAAAGTTTACACTACGATAGAAAAGCTTGGATCATCATTTTGTTATACAAAACAACACTTACAATGATCATCTTTAACATGATAACAAGTTTTTAGATCAAGATTAATGACATGCAAGTAGATATTAGGCAAGAAATGCTTCAAAGTTATATAACTCATGTGGTCGAGAGAGGAGAACCAAACTCCAAGGTGAAAACTCTTAAATCAGCACCCAAACATCGAGCTTAACTGACAAACTTCAAGATCGTCTCCTTTTTCCACGAACAGAGCTGGACTAGGGAAAGAAAGAAAATGGGGGTGATCAACCCGCATGCATGAGGTTCTAGCAAGGAATGCTAAGGAAACTCAAGAAACACCCAAGAACTCTGCCATAGGAGGGTATAGGGTGAAGAACGATACAGATTTGTATATGTGTTTCACTTAGGACTATGTCTCAAATTTTCACTCCTTTAGTCCCATTTCCATACATAATTTAATCATCTAGCACACACTTTTAGTTTTCTCCATAATTTATGTCTTCTTGTGACTTTTTCATGATTTAATGCTAGTAATGATGAGGTTATCAAATTTGTGAAGAAATGGAGCAATAAAAGCATTCAAAGACCAAGAGAAGCTACAAATACGGTCTCCATCTGGACCATATACAATCCAATGGATTGTATTTCTAGATAGACCATATACAGTCAGATTAGCAGATCGTATACACTCATTTGGATTGTAAATTGAGTTGTCAGTTACTCATTTTTTATGGTTTTTAAATTCCAAACCACCCCATTTTAGGGGGAAACAATTTCTAATGACTTAAGGATGGTTTTTTTACCAGAGGGGAACATTCCTACATGCCTAGGAAAGGGTTCTAAAGACTGGAGAAAAATCTTGGGTAAAAGTGAGAGCATCAACACCGAAGCCTAGTGGATTTGAAGGGATTCTTCATAGACAACTCATTTTCCTACACAATTCTAAGTTGTTGGTCCTTGTACTCTGAGGAGAACTGAAGGAGGAGGTCTAGAGATTATTAAAACATTCTCCACTTGGATAATTTATTGTTCGACATCTACACTTTGAGTTTCCTTTCTTCTTCTTCATATTTCTTCTTGTATCTAGATCATGTCTTGCAAACTCTACTTTGTGGTAGTTAATTTTGTCACTCTGAACATGGTAGATTAAGTCACTTTTTCTAAGACTTGGGGAGTTGCCCCTAACTTGTTTTAACATGTAAAACTCAATTTCCATTTTAATATAATCATGTTATATCTTATGAAAATCATTTTGGCTAACTACTTCCTTCATGGATTGATCACCCATGAATGTGTACTTTGTGCTTTTAAGTTGTGCCGATAGGATGATTTAACCGTATAGAATTAACAATTTGTCTATTGATGAAAGTGACATCTTTCAACTAGCAATGTGCTTAATATACTTAGCTTATATCTTGATTATCTATTTGATGAGAGTAAATAGAAATGCTTGGTAGAAACTCTTAATTGCTTGTCAAAAGGGACATTTTGGGAGACACATATTTGTAAGAGAATCACATGATTAATTTCATTAATTGAATTCTATATGGTGTCCACTTAGGAGTGAAACTCTTGTATTCAAAATCTTCATCCTTTGTGATAAAGTAATTTGGTTAATCTTTAACTCAATTTATTTCAATCATAACTTTATTCTAATCAACTAAATATTATCCCTTAACATCAGATTTAGGTTGTTGAACATAACACACTTCCATTTAACAACCTTGTTACTTGGACTATCTCAAATATGATACACGCACCCATATACTTGAGGTGTTGTGCTTGAGCTTATAAATTTAAGACTTGTGTGTATGGATAACAAGTTTTTGGCATTGTTGCCAGCGACACCGGTATTTATGTTAGAGTAAGAAGTATGGATTAGTAAGAAAGACTAGATCACACCCACTTTTTATCATTCCATCATATTTAATGTGGTCTTCAACCATCCATATTCTTAGATCCAGAGATCGAACATACCTTCACAGCTATAGATGAGCAAGGAGGAGTGAAAACTCTTCAAGCTTGGAAGACTCACAACCAATGTCACCTTCTTCATCACTACCATCTTCACCGGACCACTAGGAACCAATCATGGAAGACGATTATCCTCTTAAGTACTTCATCATTCCCATAACTATACATATAAATGTGTCTATAGACAGCCCACAAATCGAGGAAAACAACTTCTTCATCAACCCAACTATCATGTAGATGATTCAACAAAACTATTTTGGAGGGACTCCCATTAAGGACCCTAATCTTTATGTAGTTGAATTCTTGCAATACCTGACCACTTACAAGAGTAATGGTGTTTCTCCTGATGGTATACACCTACTTTTTCTCCATTTTCTTTGATAGACAAAGCCAAGGTGTGGCTCTCTTCTTCGTCAAGGAACTCTATAAACAACTTGAAGGAACTACTAAAAGCTTTTCTTGCTAAATATTTTCCGCCAAGCAAGATGACCCAATTGAGGAGTCAACTTAGAAATTTCTCACAAAGAGATGGAGAGAATCTCTACAACACATGAGAGATATTCAAGGACCTTCAACATCTTTGCCTCGCCACAGCCTTAGCAAGTAGCTACTCCTTCAGACTTCCTACAATGGACTGCTTTACAACACCAGGATGTCTATAGATGTTGCGACTAATGGAGCTTAAATGAACAAGTCATATAGGGAAGCTTATGCAATTATTGAAGACATGTCAATCAACCATTACCAATGGAGTTCCAATAGGAGAAATCATCCATCCTCAACCTATATTGCTTCTGAGAAACAAATCGAGATACATTTTGTAGAAGTCGTTGATCTTCTTGAGCAAAGTTAGACACCCTCACTCAGAAATTTGAAAGGTTGAATACTCAACTGGTTCATCCAGTACATCTAACTTTGTGATTCAAAGGAAGCTTTAGGGCATGTAACTTCTTCAAGATACCCTTCTTTTACTTCTTCAGAAGAGGCTATGGAGTAATGCCATGCAATAGGAAATTGTGGAAACAAGAAACTTTACAACCCATACTCCAACACCTACAATCAGGGTTGGCGTGACCATCCCAATTTTCCCTACCACAATAAGAATTCTCAAAATCCTCAACAACCTCAAATTAACAACCATTACACTTAGGGAACATACCACCAATGGCACACAATCCACCAGGATTTAACAATTATGCTAGAAGAAATTTCAATCAACAATAACAATCAAAGTCCAACTTAGAATCTCTTTTAGAAAGTTTTGTTTCATCTCAAATGAAGAAAAATAAGGAGTTCTACCAACACAGACATCTCATGAAGGATTCCATTCAACGACTTTCTTCCAAAGTTGATGACATTACTACTCACACAAGGATGTTGGACAACCAAATTGCACAACAAGCTCTTGCTAATAAAAATGCCTTCTGGTTCCTTGCCTAGCCAACCAGAGATGAATCCAAGAGGGACTTGCAAATATGTGACATTGAGGAGTAGAGTTGTAATTGGAGGATCTTCACCACATTCAAAGAGGAAATCTGATGAGGTCATCGATACAAATGTAGAGGAGACAACTGAAAGCCAGCAAAACAAATCTATTGGAAATGCTAAAAAAGGTGGATCTTTTAGCAAGACCAATGCCCCTTTTCCCTACAGGTTTGCTAACACAAAGGATGACAATAAATTCAATACATTTATGGGTATTCTAAACAAGCTTTATGTCAATCTCCCATTAGTTGAAGTTACTATTGAAATGCCTTCTTATGCTAAGTTCCTAAAATATGTTGTTACAAAGAAAAGGATCCTGATCAAGTTGAAACAACAATGCTTTTTGAAAGAATTAGTTCTATCATTCAGAACAGGTTGCCAAAGAAACTTGATGATCTTGGTGCATTCACTATCCCTTGTAAAATTGGAGATCCAATTTTTGATTAAGGACTAGTAGATCTTGGTGCTAGTATTAGTTTGATTCTTTTCTCTCTATGGTAAGGACTTGATTTGGGAGATTTGAAACCCATCTCAATGGCAATACAATTTGTTGATTTGTCTATCAAATACCCAAGAGGGATTATTGAAGACATTCTCTTGCAAATAGGAAAGTTTTACATTCCTTATGATTTTGTAGTCCTAGATATGCATGAAGATCTGAAAAATGTGATCCTCTTTGGGAGACCATTTCTCTTGATTGTTGGTTGTATTGTAGATGTGATAGAAGGGAATCTGGCTATCAGAGTGGGGAATGAAGCCCTAGTATTTTCTATTTATGATGCCATGAAAGCACCGAGTATAGGGCTATAAATGGGTAGGGTATTACCCATTTACCCACCACCCGTACCATGTAGGGTAGAATAAGGGTAAATATATTTTTTACCCACCACCTGTTTACCCTTTACCCGCTCTACTCGGATCTAAAGAGGGTAGGGTAAGGGAGAAATTTTATCCTACCCACATTACTCATTTACAATACATGTTTGAATTTAAAATTTTAGATTCTAATATATGTATTAGTGCCTACTAAAAACCCCAACAATCAACACCACTACTTTCTTAATTTCTACTAATATGATTCTCAAACCATTAATAAACTATGGGTAGCATGGCACACCTTTTATAGTCATTCAATAGAGATAAAAATGAATTCATAATAATAAATATTACATTAAAAGTTAGGTCATGTTTTTAGAAAATATTGGGTTAAATATTACTATTTTTGTTGTATATCACCAAAACATAATTATTACTATTTAAACCTAGTTTTAAGAGTTC
This sequence comes from Alisma plantago-aquatica, assembly GCA_963693085.1. Taxonomy (NCBI): domain Eukaryota; kingdom Viridiplantae; phylum Streptophyta; class Magnoliopsida; order Alismatales; family Alismataceae; genus Alisma; species Alisma plantago-aquatica. Next base: position 272,742,932 of record OY856413.1, read on the forward strand.
CTTCTTATTGATGCAGGAAATATCATATGAGATTTTTTTTAATATCATATAATTGTCTTCATGTTTCTTTACCCATTTCAGCCACTACCCTACCCATTTACCATGTGGGTAGAAGGGTTGGGTAAGAGTAGGGTAAAGATTTTCAGGAAAAGGGTAGTTACCCCACCCGTTACCCGTAACTTTGATGCAGATAAGGGTAAGGGTAAGCATTTACCCTACCCTACCCTACCCATGTACAACCCTAATAGAGTACAAAGGAATATATTTACTTGATCAATAACATTGATACTTTGCTGGAGGTTATCAAGAATTCCCTTCAAAAAATTATTGATGATTTTGAAGATGAAGAGGACAACACAAACATGATGCTCGACCCTCATGATGAAAATCCTAAAGCAACACCAAGCTCATGTTCTAGAGAAGCATCACAAGACAAGGAGGAAAGTGACACCACTACACCGAAGGAAAAGGTAGAACTAAAATCCCTTCCACTGGGGTTGAGGTATGCACTCTTAAACCCAAATTTCACTTCTCCTATCATCGTAAATTCTGGATTGACCCAAGAATAAGAAGAAGAATTTAGACATTGTAAAGATGTGATAGGTTGTTCCATTGATGGTTTGAAAGGAATTAATCCTTCTAGTTGCATGCATTGCGTAGCTTTACAAGATTATGCCAAGCCATTCTTTGAACCACCTAGAAGATTAAATAAAAACATGATGGATGTGGTAAAGAAAGAAATCTTTAAGTTAAAAGATGATGAAATAATCTATCCTATCAGCGACAACCCTTACGTAAGTTTCATACACGTTGTACCCAAGAAAGGGGGAACCACGATAATGAAAGGAGATAATAATGAATTAATTCAAACATGTTTTGTCACCGGGTGTCAAGTGTGTATTTACTATAGAAGATTAAATAAGGCCACTATGAAATACCATTTCCTTTGCCTTTTACTGACCTCATGTTGGAAAGACTTGTAACCATTCATACTTTTTCTTTTTAGATGGATATTTCAGTTTTTTCCAAATTCCTATTTATCCACCAGATCAAGAGAAAACCACCTTCACATGCACTTATGGGACACATGCCTACAGGCAAATGCCTTTCAGATTGTGTAATGCACCTGCTACATTCCAAATATGCTTTATGTTCATATTTTCTAATTTCATGGAAAAGATAATAGAAATATGTATGGATGATTTCAGTGTATATGGTAATTTCTTTGATGATTTTTTGTTAAATCTAACAAAAGTTTTACAAAATTGTAAATAGGTTAACCTTGTTTAGAATTGGGAGAAGTGTCATTTTATTGTACAGTTAGGAGTTTTCCAACCACAATGAAAGAAGTTTGAAGTTTCCTAGGACACTTAGGGTTTTATAGAAAATTCATAAAGGATTTTTTGAAGATTGCACAGCCACTATGTTCCCTATATGTAAAATAAGTTGAATTCATATTCAATGAAGAATGCCAAGCTCCTACATGAAATAAAAAATTATGCTAGTCACTTCTATTAAAAGTTATTCAATAATGATTTTGAAGGTGATGTTTGGCCTGATGTATGGTCAGGTATGTCTCTAAGTAATATATAGAAGATTGGTATAATTTCTAATGGTACTCAAAAAGAGATTGATGATGTAGTTAACTCTTTGAAGGAGTACAAGGCCCCTACCATAGATGAGTTTAATGTCTTTTTAATAAAGAAGAATCGGTCGATTGTTGGATATGATACTAGTAGAGCTATAAAAGAGTTCTTTAAGAATGGGAAGTTGTTGAGGGAAGAAAACCTTTCTTACATCACCCCTATTCCTAAAAGTTCTGATGCTTGTGAAATCCAAAATTGGCATCCTATTTCTCTCTATAATGTGGTCTATAAGCTCATAACTAAAATTTTGGTCAATCATCTTCATATTGTTCTGCCATCTATTGTGGATTCTAACTCATGTTCTTTCATTAAGGGAGTAGTATCGAGGATGCTATACTCTTAACAAATGAGATTGTGCATGATTTTACCAAATCCAAAGATAAAATGTGTGTGTAGGTTGAAATTTCAAAAGGTTATGATTTAGTGGGTTGGAAGTTCTTGTATTCTATTATGTATAAAATGGGGTTTCCTACTATTTGGATTGGATGGATTGAGGAGATGTTTAACTCTACCTCATATCAAGTGTTGGTTAATGGTGAGTCGTCTGATCATTTTTTTCCTTCTAATATCATTAGACTGGGGGACCCCATAGCACCATATCTCTTTGTTCTCATTGTACATGGGCTCACTAAATTGATTAAACATGATGTTAAGGATAAATATTTGACTCCTATTTTAGCTTCAAAATGTTTTTCTATATCCTAGTTAATATTTGCAAATGATCTCATGATTTTTACTAAAGCTGACAACTCTAGTGCTCATTGTATTAAGTATGTTCTAGGTTCTTTTGGCTATATCTCTGGTTTGTGGATCAATCCAAACAAAAGTATTGTGTTATTTAATAAGTATGATGATAGGTTGAGGATTTCTAATATTCTGGGGATTTCTAAGGGCTCCCTTCCTTCTTAATATTTGGGAGTCCCACTATTTGTTGTGAAGATATCAAAGGATTATTGTCCTGGTATCATTGATAAAATAAAAATGAGATTAGAATCTTGGAAGTCTAAAATCCTCTCTATGGTAGCTAGACTCAAATTTATTAAATCCACTTTATCTACTATGTATATGGATTGGACATTTTCTTTTCCCATCCCTTGCTTTGTGCTTGACAAAATTGGCAGGATATGCAGGAATTTTCTAAGTCATTCAAGAACAAACAACCTTCTACATTTGGTTAAATGGGAGGTTGTCACTTGGCCTAAAAAGGAAGGTGGATTAGGTTTAAGGAAGAGTAGGGATGTTGTGAGAGCATGTATTCTTATCAATGCTCGAGATATTTCAAGAAAAAAAGATTCATTGTGGGTCAAGTAGATAAATGAGAGGTATTTCACTTCTAAATCCTTTTGGTCTATCGAAGATTCTAGTAATCTATCTTGGTTATTCAACAATATCCTTACACTGAGAGACACTCTTTTCTAGTTTGTTGATTTCAAGATTGGTAAAGGGGATTCTATTCGTATGTGGCAAGATCCATGGTTAAAGAGGAGTAAACCGTCTGATTTCTTTGGCAATGACATTTATATTACAAGACTGGTTTACTGAAGAATTGTTATCTTTCGTCCATCATTAAGAATGGTTGTTGGTTTCTTCCTGAATCAAGAAATTTTTCCGAATTGGTTGGTTTTCTGAAATCTCTGAATATTGTCTTTCATGGTGATGATCAGTTGGTGCTTTGTGGTATGAAAAATGTTCAATTCAAGGGAGTGTGGGATGATATTAGAAGTAAAAAAAATTGAATTGGATATCTTTAAATGGCTATGGTGCTTAAAGGTCTCTAAGATATGTATTATTCATATTTGGAAAGTGATTCATAATGAAATTCCTACCTCAGGCCATGCTATAAGGAGAGGCATCTCTCTAGCCTCTATGTGCTTTTCATGCAAGAGAGGTTATGAGGCTACTCATCACATCTTATTTGATTTCTCCTACTCGAGAAGTGTATGGGGAGCAGCTATTAATGATGAGTTATGTGATGTTATACCAAGTTCCTGGGATGAATTTCTGTTACTTTCTAGTGATAAAAGGAATATTACATGTGCTCTTATATATTATCACTGCTGGATTGAGATAAATAGAAGGGTTCATGAGGATCTTTATAGAAATCACGATGCTCTTTGGAAAGTGATTAGAAGTGAGGTGGAGGTGTTTATCTGATGTTGTTTCTTAGATTAGTGCTTCAAGGACAAAGTTTTTAATTGTATGTTTGGTTCTATTATGGTGTATTTGTCGTTTGTTTGATGTTCCCCTGCTATTTGGCTTCTGAATAATTCATTTTTTTCATCTGTTGTGATTAGATGGAGGTTGTTTGTTGGTTTGATTCATTCTAGTCTCATTGGTTGTTCTCTAGAGGTTATTTTCCTGAAGGATTGTTTCCTGGTATTTCTTTGAAGATCTATTATAGGTGTTATACAACTATGGAAGCATGTTGACTTTTCTTTCCATTGTATATATCCTTGATACAAAGTGTTGGTTAGCTGATTCTTTTCCTGAATATTTTTCAGTTTGGGAGCTTTCTTTGATATTTTTTCTATACTTTTTTGTCACCGTTTAGAGATTACAAATACATCCTAGGCCTACGTGCCTTGTCTCTTCAATTGTTTCTCTTTTTCCTTTCTTTATTTTACAAAAGCTAAGTTTGTACAGACACTTTTATGAGAAAAATAGAAGAAAAAAGGAGAAGGAATTTTGGTGACAAAAAAAGAATGCCAAGCTACTTTTTAGAAATCAAAGATGCTCTCATTTTAGCCCTTATCATTCAGCCCCAGACTAGAGTGCTCTATTTGAAATCATGTATGATGCCAGTGATTACGTCATAGGGGAAGTCTTAGGGCAAAGGTGAGACAACAAGCTTCATTCCATTCATCATGCAAGCAAAACCTTATATGATGCTCAAATCAATTATGCAACCAACGAGTAGGAAATGCTTGACATAGTATATGATTTTGACAAGTTCATACAATATCTTTAAGGTCAAAAGTCATCGTCTATAAAGATCATGCTGCAACAGATATCTCATAAATAAGAAAGATGTTAAACCCATTTGATCCGCTAGATATTGCAGCTATATGAGTTTGATTTAAAGAAGAAAGACAAGAAGGGAACAAAAAATAATGTAGTTGACCAACTTTCTTGTCAAACACCTAAAGAAAGGAGAATATCTCTACTACTGATGATTTGTCGATTGAGAAGCTCGATGTAGTTAATTTACTTGTGACACGCTGGTCTTTTTATTTTGCAAATTATCTAGCCACAGGATGTCTTCCTCCATATCTTACTTATCAATAGAAAAAGAAGTTCCTTCATGATGTCAGATTTTATTATCAGAATGACCAACTTTTGTTTAAGCAAGGCACCGATGGGCTGATCCGAAGATACATTCCAAATGAAGAGATTCCAAGTGTGATTTTAGAATGTCACTCCACTCCCTATGGAGGACATTTTGGAGGAGACAAGACATCAACTAAGATTCTTCATATAAGCCTCTATTGGCCAACATTATTTTGAGTTGTACATTCATTTGTTAGAGCATGTGATAGACGCCAGAGATCAGGAGAAATTCAAAGAAAGATGAGATGTCACTCAATTCAATTCTAGAGATTGAATTTTTTGATGTATGAGGTGTAGACTACACTACTTTTCCTCTTTGTGCAGTTATAAATTCATCCTAGTCTCTTGTGACTATGTACCAAAATGAGTAGAAGTAATTCTTATACAAGCTCCAGACTCAAAATTGGTGATCAAGTTCTTTCAAAAGATTATCTTTTTGTATTTTTTGTTCTTAGTATAGTCATATTTGATGGAGGTGGTCCTTTCAATGAAAGAAACTTCAACAACTTATTGAGCAAGTATGGAGTCAGGTACAAAATCTCAACTCCATAACATCCACAAACTTCAGGGCAAGTTGAAATTTTTAATAGACAATTAAAGGCAATATTAGAAAAGACGGTCTCCAACTCAAGAAAAAATTAGGTACTAAAATTAGATGACCCAATATGGGCCTATAGGATGGGTTACAAGACACCAATTGGAATAACTCTGTTCATACTTATCTATGGAAAATCTTATCATTTACCTACAGAACTTCAACACAGAGCGCTTTGGGCAATCAAAATTTTCAACTACAACCTGAAGAAAGCAGATAAGAGAAGGTTGTTACAACTCCAAGAATTAGAAGAGCTCTGATTAGATGCATACAAAAATGCCAAAATATATAAGGAAAAGATGAAAAGATAGTATGATAAAAGGATCCAGAGTAAAGATTTCAAAGACGAAGATCTAGTGTTTCATTTCAACTCACATTTTAAATTGTTTGTAGGAAAGTTAAAGACTAGATGGTCTGGTCCATTTGAAGTGGTGAAAGTATATATGAACATGGCATTGTTGACATCCGTAGTGAAAAATCAGGAACATTCAAAGTCAACGGACAACATTTAAAAATCTAGAATGCCATGGAATCAATTGAAAAGAGAGTCACACAATCCCTTCCAAGCTCAGATGAAAATTGAAGAAGGACGGTCTAGCTCTCAGACCTTAAATAGAGCGCTTGTCGGAGGCAACCCACATTTTCTTTTGTTTTTGTTACTCATATGCATAAAAAGAATATAGATAAATAACATGTACTTTGATTTTGAACTTTCAACCTGTCATTTGAATGGAGCAATTTTATTACAGGTGTAGGGTGAAAAGGAGGAGGGATAAAGCAACAGTTAATTTGGCATAATGCAAAATATAGTTTGGGAAGTAGACTGATCATTGGGACTGTATCTGGATTTTTGTCTTTTTACAATCATTGGTGCATACTATATATGGTCTTGAGACCGTATCTGGAAATTATTTTGATTTAACTTTTCTCCACAACGAGTTTTACAGTTGGTAATTTTGTTTGTATACGGTCTATGGACCGAATCTGGGAGTTAATTGATCTTTTTCCCCTCTCAGTAGCTATTTTTATGGTTGATAACATTGACTGTATACGGTCTAGAACCGTATATAGGATTTTGGTCACTGGTTCTATCAAACATTGACTGTACTGTTATATGTGCTTATTATTCACCGCCGTGGAAGTTTCTAACCCATCCCAACATGAATGTTGCGGCTGCTTCAGATTTTTGTCACCTTACCAGTCGTTGTTCAAATTCGGAAGGTAAATCAACAAATTAATAGGTCCTTTTCATCTTTATCTATATTCGGCTACCAGCCACTACGGTCGTGCGAGCGATATTACAAGCTACCATTTTGTTTTTTTTCATCTTTATCCTACCGACAAGCTATTCGAAAATCGAGCAAAGGTGCTTCTGCACCATTAATTCTGTTTTTGTTGTATTCTTTTTCTATCTGTTCCTGGTCATGAAGGAAAAAGGAGCCCTGGTCTACTTATTTTCCAAACAACAATAGTTTTTCACTTTGCCAACCTCACGGTCTTGGTTCCATTTAGTTTTTTGCGAAACATACCTAGAAAATGCCTATACTATCGAATAATGAGAGAGACGTCAAAGAGGAAAAGCTCATACGCAAGTACCTCAAATATCAAATTATCCAAGGAAGTGTCACCAACAAAATCAAAATGGACCATGGCCAAGAAGAAGCAACCCACACCTATCCACAAGAGTGTATGGGAGAAACTGAGGAGGGAAGGTTTGACCCAATATGCAATCCAGTTGGGGTTACATCGCAAAACCTATTGGCAATGGGAGGAGTGGCCCAATGTTCTTATATTTAGGCACACATTCGCAATGTGGGATTAAATCATTCACACATGACTTAACAATCTCCCCCTCATGTTTCAGCCTATAAATCCCCCTCGAAAGACAATTAACCGCACCACACAATATAGACCCAGCCGCACGGTCTAATATTGTATTTCACAAAGGTGCAAAGACCCAAGCCTGAACCGGGCTCTGATACACTTGTAGAGGAGAAACTGAGGAGGGAAAGTCTGACCCAATATACAATCCAGTTGGAGTTCCACCCCAAAATCAATTGGACATGGGAGGAGCAACCCAATGTACTTATATTTAGGCACACATCTCCACACCCACGCAACGTGGGATTAATTCATTCATACATGACTTAACAATAAGCAAACAACTTTCGTAAGGGTCAAGAATCACATTCTTACCATAGGAGATCAAATTGTTTGGCATGCAGTCCTTGTTTTCCAGACCATTTGTGGGCAGCCCATTAGGGCTTAACGTTGTGATGACAGTGTTCTATATAACCCACTTGCAACCTGTGAAAGAGATCAGCCGCAAGTCAAAAGAAAGAAGAATCGTTGCCTTTCTATTTGTTGTTCTTGATAGAAAGAAGGGCCAGGGAAGAAAGAAGAAAGGAGAGAAAGGAAAGAGGGTGGTACCGCTCTAGTTCTCTCCTACAGTCTACACTGAATTCTCCATCACAACCTATATTCTTATTCCATCCGAGTATTCCCTACAAGAGGGTGTTTTTTTGGGAGGTCTTTTGATTTGGTGACATACATGTTTGATATTATATGTATCTTTTCTTTTGCTCCGTATTCCTCAAGTTTTAGGTCTAAACTAGAGACAAATTTTTTAATCTGTTGATCATTGAATTTTTCCGTTAGGCTTTTACCCCGTAGTTTTTCCCTCATACATTGTTGAGGTTTCGTACATAAATCTTGATGTTCTTGTGGTTGGTTGTTTGCTATATTATTTTTGTGTGGCTAGTCCATACTTGTAGGTGCTTCCGTTGTTATAGTGCATGTTGGATACACACATCTTGACCTACTAACCCTTTTCAAGTGGTATCAGAGCCAATTAGCTACATGGACTAGATGGACAACACAAATAATATGGTAAAGTTGACGGCGTCAAATTAGTCGATGTGGAAGATAAAGATTGAGGGTCTTCTTTACTGCAATGATCTTTATGAACCGGTTCATGGAGATGAGAGCAAGCCAGTGGATACAAAATAGGAAGACTGGAGAAAAGATGAACAGAAAATACATGGGTCTCATCCGTCGTTGGGTTGACGAGTTTGTTTTCCATCACATCGACAATGAGAATAGTTCCCACTCTCTATGGAAGAAGATCAAGTCATTGTATGAGAGGAAGACTATAGGAACAAAGTATTTCTAATTAAGAAGCTTGTCAACTTGAAGTTCAAAGAAGACGACAATATATCATGCACCAGAATGACTTTAAAAGCATGGTGAATCATCTAGCCACGATGGGTTTGTCACTTGATGATGAGTTGTAGGTTCTTTTACTTTTCGATTCCATACTTGACAACTGGGAGACCTTGGTGATTTCCGATAGCAATTCTGCTCCAGATGGAAAGTTGACATTGGACTTGGTGTCCAATACCTTACCGAATGAAGAGACAAGAAGACATAGATCAGCAGAGATGTCAATTTCACACGCTCTTGTTGTTGAAGATATGGGGAGGAGTGAGAGTTTTGGCTAGGGCGGTGACAGAGGAAAGTCAAAGCATGGGTCAAAGTCCAAAAGCAAGATAGTTTGTCATTACTGTAACAAGTCAGGTCATGTATAAAAATTCTACATGCAGCACAAAAAGGAAAGTAAAGAAGGAAAGCAAAAAGTGATAGATGATGATAGCAACCAAGCTACAATCGTTACAGATGTCGATGAGGTACTCACATGTAGAGTTGCCATGGACACCGTCTACATATCAGTGACAACAGTGAGTGGGTGTTGGATATTGGTACTTCTTACCACGTCACCCCTCATAGACATTTCTTTCACTCCTACAAGTCTGGGAACTTTGCAATGAAGAAGATGATTACTAAATCCTATGCAAAGATTTATGAGATTGGTTATGTGCACATTGAGACCGAGTTGGGTTATACCATCTTGATGAAGAATGTTACACATATTTTTGAAATTGATTATAACATCATCACATGTTGTGGAATAGACATTTAGGGTTTTAAATATCATTTTGGTGATTTAAAAATTGTTGTCACTAAGGGACAGTTGGTCGTGGCTAGAGGCAAAGTTTGTTGCACCTTGTACAGGATGAACATAAAGGTCAGCACTGATAGTGTCAACATTGTGGTCAACTCCAATTCTCTAGATTTATGGCACAAGAGGCTTGGGCACATGAGTGAAAAAGGACTACAAGTGCTTGCAAAGAAAGAATTAATCCCCTATGCAAAAAACTGCACTTCTTAGTCTTTGTGAAAATTGTTTCCTTGGGAAGCAACATAGGGTCCAGTTCAGTGCTCAATGTGAGAAGAAGTCTAATGCTTTAGACAAAATTTACTCTAATGTTTTTGGTCCTATGGAAGCCAACTCTTTGGGTGGAAATAGATTCATCATGACTTTTATTGACAATGCATCTAGGAAGTGTGGGTATACTGTCTACAGAGGAAGGATCAGGTCTTTTATGCCTTTAAGAAATTTCATGCTATGGTTGAAAAGGAGATAGGTAAAAAGTTGAAATGTCTTCACTCTGACAATGGAGGTGAGTATACTTTTAGAGAGTACAAATCTTATTGTGAAGAATCTAGTATTCGGCATGAGAAGTAAATTTTAGGAACCCCACAACCAGTGGCGTAGCCAGGAAATGTGAGAAGGGTGGGCATTGCTTGATATACCAGTCCAAAGGAAAGAAATAGATCGCAATTAGGTAGGGCACGAAATGAGTTTATTATGTAAATAGACGATCTAGCTAATGTAAATTAATGCTAATTTAGAAACTAAGGTAGGGCACAGGCCTACCCTTGCCTGCATGTGGCTCCTCCACTGCCCACAACATACTAGTTTAGCTAAAAGGATGAACAGAACCATTATGGAGATAGTCTGATGCATGATGAAGAATGTAAAACTACCTAAGGAGTTCTGGGTAGAGGCAGTGAATATTGCTTTCTACTTGATTAATGGGTCATCATTCGTTCCTTTGGAGTTTGATGCTCCAGAGAGTGTGTGGATGGGGAATCCAGCTTCTTACTCTCACCTTAGAGTATATTGGTGCAAAGCATTTTTTCATGTTCCTAAGGAGTAGAGGCAAAAGCTTGATGATAGATCTACTCCTTGTATTTTTCTTGGTTATGGTGATGACCAGTTTGGCTACAAGCTATAGGAATCAGAAAAGAAGATGATGATCAGGTGTAGAGATATGGTCTTCTTTTAGGATCATATGCATTTTGATATTGTGAATACAGAGACTGAGCAGTTTGTAGATGATTTTGTGTTTGATACACCAGTTCCCTCTCTAGTCAAGCAGAATGTTGATGCAGAGAAGATTGAGAATGATGAGATCCCTCATGATATGACAGAGGATGATCCCGGTGCAAATGACATCCAAGACCTAGAGTCTCTTGAGCAGGGGGAGCAACCCCAACAGGTAGACCTAGTAGAGCCACAACTAATAAGGTCTACTAGAGAGAAAAGGGCCTCTACTAGATATTCTAATTCAGAATGGTCATTGATCATGGAAAGGGGAGGGGGGCAGAAAACTATGAGGAAGCAAAGTCTCATTCAGAAAATGATAAGTGGCTACATTCAATGCAAGATGAGATGAACTCATTGAATAAAAATGATACCTATGAGTTATGCAAGCTTCCTGAAGGCAGAAAAGTCTTAAAGAACAAGTGGGTCTTCAAGCTAAAGAAAGATGGGAATGACAACACTGTAAGATACAAAGACAAACTCGTAGTGAAAGGTTTTGGTCAAAAACATGGGATAGACTTTGATGATATATTTTCTCCAGTGGTGAAAATGACTTCCATCCACACTGTTTTGGGCTTGGCAGCTATCTTGGACCTTGACATTGAGAAACTTGATATGAATACAACTTCCTCCATGGTGAGCTTGAGGAACAAATTTATATGCAGAAACCTGAAGGATTTGCGGTGAAAGGCAAAGAACACATGGATTGTATATTGAAGAAAAGTCTCTATGGGCTTAAACAAGTACCAAGGCAGTGGTATACAAATTTTGATTATTTTATGCTGAAGCAAGGTTACTACAAGACAGAGGTAGATCATTGTGTTTACTTTGGGAAATTTTCCTGTGATAGTTTCATCATTCTTTTGCTTTATGTTGATGATATGTTGGTTTAGCAAAGATGCTCAGATGATTGTCAAGTTGAAGAAGAAATTATTTAAGTCTTTTCACATGAAAGAATTGGGACCATCCAAATAAATTCTTGGCATGAATATCAGGCGTGATAGGAAAGTAAAGAAACTTCAGTTGTCACAAGACAAATATGTTGAGTGTGTACTTGGCAGGTTCATCATGAAGGGGGCAAAGCCAGTTGAGACTTCCTTAGCCAGTCATTTCAGACTGAGTAGAAAACAATATCCTTCTACTTAGTAGGTAAAGCAAGAGATGTCTCACATACCCTACTCTTATGTAGTAGGAAGTCTAATGTATGCTATGGTGTACACTAGGCCTGATTTTGCACATGCAGTTTGCATGACTAGTAGATTTTTATCTAACCTGGAAAGGAGCATTGAAATTTTGTTAAGTAGATACTCAAATATTTGAGAGGTACATCTAGTGCTTGTTTATGCTTTGGAGAGACCCCTTCAGTTCTTACAAGTTCCACAGATGCAGATCTAGCTGGTGATCTTGATCACAGGAAGTCTACCTCAGGGATTCTGTTCACTTTTGAGGGTGGGGGATCTATTAGTTGGCATCCTAAATTGCAAATGTGTGTTGCTTTATCTACTACTGAGCATAATATATCACAACTTGTAAAATAGGAAAAGAAATAGTTTGGCTCAAACATTTCTTGCAAACACTGGGTTTGACAAAAGATGAGTGTAACATCCCTGACCTGGGTTATGCTTTAACCCTAGGTGTTTTGATTAATAAAGATGATTATATGCTTAATCTTATCTTTTGAAAAGTGATTAGGTCTCAAGAGGAACCTATGTTTCAATTTTGGTCCTGTTTGAACAATGTTGAAGCAATGTTTGCTTATTTTGGACTAAAGTGCAAATTACCCAATTTGAGGGGTTAACTTGCAAATTGCACATGATAATATGTTCCTCTGATGTTGAGGCATCATAAGAATGAATATGATGTAGTGGTATGGTTTCCACAAGCTTGGACACCAAGATTAAGCTTGTAAAGCAATCCTTGTGCATTAAAACCTAGTTTTGGAGTAAAGTGCAATTTACCCAAAATCCAGGGTTCAATATGCGAATTACCACTTCAATAAGGTCCTTAATGTTTCTTGGCATCATGTAGAGAAAATAAAATGAGAGGGGCATCTCATTTGAATTAAGATGGAGAAGAGAGAATCTTGATATTAAAATAATCAAGATTTAATCCTAATTGAAACCCTAATTCAATTTAGGGCAAAAATGAATAAAAATAATTGAAGGGCTTTCAACCAAAATGTTTTGGGTTGATTTTGAATAATGATGGACGTTCCTTTGCCAAGATAAGGAACGAAAATATCTTAAGTAGGTGAAATTCCACTCACCTTATTATAAAGAAAAGTAATTTCCACTCACATATGGGATATTAATATAATAAGCATTAAGGTGCTTAATTTGCTTTTCTTTAAATTGAAGATAATGAAGGAGAATTAAAGGCAAAGGGATATGCCTCGTATCCATGGAGTTGAGGGGGAAGAGGCGGCCATAATTTTTGTATTAATTGGATTTTTATAAGGCATATTCTCTCTCATCAATTTCTTTATAAAAGTGCCATTTCCAAGCCCAAACCAAGGCCTTTTTCGGATTTTCTTCTTCCCCTTGCTTGCAAAACCGACCAAAGAGCTAGGGAGGAGCAGGGAGCACGTCCCCAGCCTGTGGGTAAGCCCTTGACATTCGTTCTCCTTGATTTCATGGTGGAAATCGAAAATAAATTATGGATTCCTTCTTATTTCGATCTCCTCTTCAACCCTAGCCAACTTTTGCAATCAAAAGCTTGAGAACGAGCCTAGGGGGAGTTGCTAGAGCTTCATCCACCATTCATGGCGTGAGCTTGGATCTTTGGAGCTCAATTGGAGGCGGATTTTATAACTCAAACCCTTAATCATTGCTATTGCATCAATCATCTACGCTTTGTTGATTGTTTTCTTCAATTTGATACATACTTGTTTCTTTGCTGCAATTTCCATCAAGAACGGTTGCTGTTCTTGGTTGTTCGAAGGAAGGGTATGATGACATCATACTAGATTCTTATCCAAAGAAAAGTACCAAGCCAAACGGTTTTGATAGCTATTCCAAATCGTTTTAATTTGATTGGCTATGCGGTTTCAGCAAACCGTTTAAAGGCAAACGGTTTGAAACCGTTTGGGAGAAAACGGTTTCAAGACCGTTTGAGATGGTTTACCAAGCGTTGACCGTTTGGGAATTTTGTTCCTAATTATGTAGGATAATGACCCACCAAATTTGAGGGGTTAACTCCAAAGTAATCGTAGGTTGAAGGCCAATCAATTAGGAAAATTGAATTGAATTAAATGCTGATTTTCAACCTGATTAACTTGACCTGTTTGGGAAAATGGTTTCAAGACCATTTGGGTGAGTTGACCAAGCATTGACCGTTTGGGATTCCTGTTCACAATTATGTTGGTTGATGACCCTCCAAATTTGAGGGATTAACTCCCAAGGAATCGTGAGTTGAAGGCTAATCAATTAGGAAAACCTAATTGGATTAAGTGCTGATTATCAATCTGATATAATTGAACTTTTCGGGAAACGGTCTCAAGACCGTTTGAGATGGTTGACCAAGCATTGACCGTTTGGTAATACTGTTCCTAATGATGTGTTCTAATGACTCACCAAATTTGAGGGATTAACTCCCAAGGAATCGTGAGTTGAAGTCTATTCAATTGGGCAAACCCTAATTGAAAACAGTGCTGAAATTCCAATGAGTTAATTGGAGATTTTGGGTTGATTAGCCCAAACGGTTTCAATACCGTTTGGGGATCACCCAAACGGTCTCAAGACCGTTTGGGGGTCACCCCAAGACCGTTTGGAGGTCTGGGGTCAAGTATAGTTGACCAATTAAAGGTCCAAAGGTACTAATCATATTGCAATGAAGTGTTGATTTGTTGATCAACTCGATAGACCAATCCTTGATGATTTTTCACTAGAATCCAAAGGATGGATGGGCCAAACGGTCTCAAGACCGTTTGGAGCTCATCCAAATGGTCTCAAGACCGTTTGGTGGTCACCCAAGACCGTTTGGAGGTCTAGGGTTGAGTATGGTTAGGTGTTTGAAGGCCTAAAGGTACCAAGTTGATCTGCAATAAATTGCTGAATTGGTGAGCACTTCAATGATCCAAACCCTACTTGGATGGCTTGGTTTTGAGTGATATGATGGGAAAACGGTCTCAAGACCGTTTGGAGGTCATCCAAACGACCTCAAGACCGTTTGGGGTCAGGTCATACCCAATTTGGATGATGGTTCAATGGTTTCAAAGTAACTAGTCTTACATTGATTAGTGTTGTTGAATCATCGATTCCAAACCCTAATTCAATTAAATCAAACCCTAATTGATGACCAATTGAGGGTTAATTGAGGGTCAAATCAGTTGAAGGTTTACCTATTATACTCAATTGAAGTATGAGGGTAGGTCCAATTGATGATTGGTTCCATGAATCCAATGATTGAAGGAATCAACATTGGAAATCCTAATTCAATTGGATGCTTTATGTAATGGAGGTCCAGTGTGATTGAATCTCTTAAGAATTAAGATGATGAATGACCCATTGATCCAATGATGATTAGTAATGATAATAAATGAAGGTACAAAGGTTGAAACCCTAATAGTACCTAAGTGATTAGTGTCAATTAAGGGATGAATCCCTAATTGTTTATAGGACCAATGACTTGATACACTATGTTAATCATAGTTGTATGCTTGTGATTGAAGGGTTGATGTGACCTAATCAAGTTGAGAAGTTGATAGCATGAATTCATACATGAATATGATTCATGTGGTGATTAAGGGTTATGATCCTTAAGCAAAGATATCATGAAACACTAAACATGAACATAATCCCTAATTGACAGGGTTATTGAACTCAACCCTAGTTGAGGGTGATTCCATGTGAAACCCTAGTTGAGGTGATTCCATGAGAAACCCTAGTTGAGGGTGATTCTATGTAAAACCCAAATTAAGGTTGAATACATGTGAAACCCCTAATTGAGATGATGGCAACCGTGGTAATGTAACACGGTCGTGGTGATTTCACTTTGCATGACCGTGCAAGGTAGCACGGCCGTGGTGGATTCCCTTTGCACGGCCGTTCTTGGTTGCACGGCCGTGGTACTCTATGCTTGACTTAGAGTTGTTTTGAAAAGGACATGACATGGTCTTTTTGTTAATTCCTAACTTAAAGATGAGTCCATATCATTAAAGATAGTGGGACCATTCTTATTTGTAGCCTATGCACTTCAGGGTAAGAGTGATAGGTTAGTGGATGAAAGGATTAAGATGGGAAATACCTTAATCCAAGATAAGTTGATAACTTAAGAAAGCTGGGAGTGATGAGGAAAGTAATACATCAATATATGAAAGACTTCACAGTTAGCATGTCAGAGTTGATATACTTTGATAATTATGAAATCCTAATATGAGATGGGAAAACCCTAACCCTAAATTGGGTAATGGTACATGAGAAACCCTAATGTGATGTGAATAGTAAGTCCTAACCCTATTGAGGGAAAAGTGGTGTTACTATTACATTACATGAGATAAAATGATTTTGTTGCCTAATGATAGGTGACAATATGTTGAATGGCACTGTGAGCCATATGATTAGATGTTGTCTAATGAGAGGTGACAAGATGCTTTATGGACATTATGAGCCATAAGAATAATTGTAACATAGTAAGAGGCACCAAGATGATTAATGATGGGTTAAAGGAATTTATATTCCATGATCTGTGTAATCAGGGTTGGTTACGGACCAATGCCTGGCAGTGTAATCAGGTTTGGTTAAGTCCAATACCTGGCAGAGGCTAAATGCCTGTAATCAGGTTTGGTTAAAGTCCAATACCTGGCAGAGGCTCAATGCATGTAATTAGGAGTGGTTAGAGTCCACTGCCTGGTCATGTAATCAGGAGTGGTTAGAGTCCACTGCCTGGTTGTGTAATCAGGAGTGGTTAGAGTCCACTGCCTGGCTATGTAATCAGGATTGGTAACGTCCAATGCCTGGCGGTGTAATCAGGTTTGGTTAAAGTCCAATACCTGGCAGAGGCTCAATGCCTGTAATCAGGGTTGGTTAAAGTCCAATGCCTGGCTGTGAAATCAGGGTTGGTTAAAGTCCAATGCCTGGTTGTGAAATCAGGGTTGGTTAAAGTCCAATGCCTGGCGGTGTAATCAGGTTTGGTTAAAGTCCAATACCTGGCAGAGGCTCAAATGCCTGTACAAGATGACATAGGATTGGTAATAACCCAATGCCTATATTAATGATATATGAGTACATGGTAGATATATTTCCTTATTTGTTTAGCCGATTGGCTAAGGCCAACAAGTTGAGACAAGAATGTCTCATGGGTGACATATCAAGTTTATGAGTGTCACAAGAAAAGTGGTAACAATGCTCAGGAGATGAGCTAAGGGTTTAAATACCCAGAATCACATGGTTAGGGTATTGAAATTGTTAAAGAATGAGAATTGCCAGTGGTGAATTGAGGGATTAAGATCCCTACACTTTATGAAAAGAGTATGGCTACGGGCCATGACTCCACAATGATAATGCCAGGTTTAGATATATGATCTAAGCTTGAAAAGAGTTAATGCAGTGGTAATGATTCTATAGTTGAATAGATGTTATACATGTTCTTCATATTCATTAAAGGATAAGTGACATATTGATCTATCATAAATAGTTGCAATGCTTTCAAAGTTGAGAATGCTTTAAACTGATTATCCTCTACTCAGTTCCATATCTTTAACTGCAATAATAATGTTTTGGCGGAGAGTTATATCTCCCGCTGGGACAATTTACAATTGTCTCACCCCCGTGGGATCCAACATTTTTAGGTGAACGCGGACAAAGAAGCAGAGACTCTTTTGTAGGAAAGGGAAAGCAACAGCTTGGACAGCAGTGAGATCTCAGGTGGAGACCCTGACTGTCAAGTCATATAGTTAGAAAGTCCAATGTGTCGTCTATGTACTCTCAGGTCCTAGGAGTTGTGTTTTGATGGATCGGTCTGAGATTTTAGCTTTAAGTCTCGAGGGTTTTATACTATCTGTGTACAGTTAAGACAGAGTAGTTGATGTTTGTATTCCTCAAGAAGCAAAAGTACATGAGATGTATATTTATGAACCAGGATGTAAAGTTTTACTTTGGTTCTAAATGAAAGAGTTTTCCTATGAATGGATCTCTTTGCAAAAGTTTTATATTTTTACTAATTTTTGGTAATCTGCTGCAACTGATGATCGCTTCCGCATGTTTTATTATTGTTAATGACACTTGTTATCTTAACGATGGCTGGTGTCGTTACAATGAGTATGTTATTTACTGTGACGGTCAGAGTGTTATGGACTTGAGCAAGAATTCTTCTTTTCACTTCAGGATAAATCATATTGATTTGAGATACCATTGGCTTCATGAAGCTATCGTGATGATCAGTTGAAGCTGAAGAAGGTCCACACCAACGACAATCTTTCTGACATGCTGATGAAGGTAGTTCCTACAAAAAAGCTTGCTACTTGTAAGGAGCTCACCAGATTGGACTCTACCTGAGGAGTCATGAGGACAGTCTCTCCTTTGGGATATATGGGGATATTGTTGGACCTATGGTTCTTATTTTCCAAACCATTTTGTAGGCAACCTATTAGGGCTTGATGCTATGATGACAAGGCTCTATATAACCCACCTACAACCATGTGAAACAGATCAGCTGCAAGCCAAAAGATAGAAGAACTGCCACCTTTCTGTTTGTTGTTGTTCGTGACGGAAAGAAGGGCCAAGGAAGAAAGAAGAAAGGGGAGAAGGGAAAGAGGGTGGCATCACTCTGGTTCTCTCCTACAGTCTACATTGAGTTCTCCATCATAGCCTATATTCTTGTTCCATCTGGGTATTCTCTACAAGAGGGTGTTTTTCTAGAAGGTTTTTTTGGTGTGGTGACGTAGATATTTGATATTATTTGTATCTCTTCTTTTTCTTTGTATTCCTCAGTTTTGGGTCTAAACTTTAGACTAATTCTGGAATCTATTGATTAGTGGATTTCTCCATCGGGCTTTGACCCCGTGATTTTTCCCTCATACATTGTGGGGTTTTCCACGTAAATCCTGGTGTTCTTGTGGTTGGTTGTTTGTTATATTATTTTTGCATGCCTAGTCCATATGTGCATGTGCTTCTACTGTTATAGTACATGATGGATACACACATATTGACTTGTTAACCCCTTTCAAAGAGTTCCTCTACCAGCCAACTTGTGCAAGTCTACAGTATAATTTTTGTATCTAACGAACAGTGGTCGCATTTTGAGTTGCTTTCTAAATGAGATATCATACCAACTAAATATTTGGATCTTGGTACTTTGACCATAGGATTGAAAGATAATGTTGATGTAATGTTTTCCAAGATAAGTTTGACATAATTTTTGCAAGTTTGACAGAATTTGTAGGAAATCGTTGACCAACTTTTGTGAGATATATACTTAAATTCTTATCATATTTTGAAGCAAAGGTTTTAGTGATGATCAAACAGGATCAACATCATTTAGGATGAATAATTAGGATTTTACATGGACTTTGGATGAATTTGATTCAGCTCTTGATCTTCCAGAAAATCGAGGTTATCTATCATATTTAACAGTTAAGGAATTTCATGCTAACATAGTGTGGAAAAGATTGACTGGGATCACACTTCTCCCATATTAGGAACCCAATACCAAGATATATACAAAGGGTCTTAGCTAACACAATCTTTTCTCAGAATGAAAGCATAGGAACTATGGGAGTGAATAAATTATTCTTTTTAGGGGCAATGCTTGAAAATAAGCCAGTTAACTCAGAATGTTTTTCTTATTAAGTAGTTATCTAAGGTTACTTGTAGTGCATCCCCATACACATTGGTGGATTGATCACTGGGATAGCAGATCATTGTAGAGAGTATACTAGAACTTTTTAGCCTATTGATAGACCTATTCTTATTAATATAAATGTTCTAGCATCAATGCATTTCTTACGTTGACTTGGATCTAATTTTTACTACATATTCCATTGTAGATCACAAATTTGGAAGCTTCCTAACACATACAACTCATCCCTAGAATATGGGGAGGATTTTCTTCTCCCATCCGATAAGGAAAATGAGGGGGGTAATGAAGATAATGAAGAAGGGAACAATGGGGGGAAAGAACCCATGACCTTAGACACTGGCTCTCAAATTGCCCCTCCTTCTTAGCCTTCCACATGTAGGCCCCAATGTGGAGATACTAGATATGGCACTTCTAAAATTAAGAACTCTCTCTTGACCATTCAATCCACCTTGACTGAGTATGGGAGCATTTTACCTCTGCTTGATACAAAGGGGAAATTCAAGCCACACAACAACAGCTTTTCGGGTATCATCAAGACTACAATGTGATGTTAATGTCTATGCATTCATGGAACATACATCATAGTCACTATCCATATCCTCCATCACAAAATGTGCAGTACCCTGCTCCATATTGTTGGACACCCCCACCTACACTACCATCATTTGATCCTCCAAACGACAATTAGTAAGTAAGTCCTCTAATAATTTCTCCACTTATATACAACATTGAGGACAATGTTGGTACTAAGTCTGGGGAGATTATAAGAAGCCAATGTGTGTATATATTCCATTTGCATTTGTTACCTTACAATTGTCATCATAGCACATGTGCATTTTTGTTATTTCTTTTTCTTGGATAGATTATTGGGGAAAATTTTGATATTTTGATGAAGTGTCACAACATCATGACTCCCAAACTAAAATATTGATAAATTCTCTTTAAAAGTGATTTTGCATTAACATAACAGATTCATAGATGGAACTCTTTGATTTCTTTTTCCCAACTACTTAATGAAGGAAAATATGCTAGTTATGTGTGTATCAGCAATATGCCATTCAAGATCAAAGTTTGGAGCATTAATCCTAATTTGTTTATTCATCTTCTATGTGGAAGGAATCGTGTTTTGTGCTTCTAACAAGATTGAGAAATTATTCATTTAATGAGCAAGTCATTGAACACAATCATTTTTTATATCTTCTTCTAAAAATGCAAGCAAAGGAAAAATTCTAATTGTCAATAAAGGAAAAAATCTAATTGTCAATATACTTTGGGTAAATTTGTAAATCTTATTACTTATCAAACCTAATAAGAGGCAAGACCGCCCACTTAGTATGCCAATATATCTTGAAAATTTGATCTGGTTGTGATGGTTGGGTGTTGATACATAAAAAGTGAAATCAATTCCCACCCGATAAGGTTTACCTAGAGTAAGTATACCTCACAACAACAAACAATCAGGTGTCAGTAACCAAAAAAAAGGATAAAATATACAAGGAAGGAGATTTTGTAGTATATGTATAGATGATTTTTAGCTCCTAAGTGATTAATGTCTCAATCTTATCAAAGGTGGAAAGCCTAATCTTACCCTTTTGGATGTCTTATCCAATCTAGTGGGTTGTGGAAAGCTCTTAATTTCAATGATCTTGAATTAACAATGGGACATGGAATATTGAGTTAGCATATTTCCCTTATCATTCTAATTTTTATGTTGGAAAACTAAATCAAAGAACATTTTTTATTTTTTTGATATATATTTTCGACATGCAAAATGAATGATTGCTTGAGAACATGCAAAATTTCAAGTCTGGGGAGATTTGATACTCGATTTGCAAAAAGATTTCACTTAGCATTTTGTCTCAATTTTTCACTCCTTCAGTCTCATTTTCATACATCATTTAATCATCTAGCATGCACTTTTAGTTTCTCCATCTTTTATGTCTTCTTGTGAATAATCTATGACTTAATGCTAGGTAATGATGAAGTTATCAAATTGGTGAAGAAATGGAGCAATAAAAGCATTCAAAGACCAGGAGAAGCAGCAAATACGGTCCATATTTGGACAAATATATAGTCCATTGGATTTTATTTCTGGATAGACCATATACGATTTGACTGGAAGACCATATACACTCATTTGGATTGTAAATCGGGTTGTGACTTACTCACTTTTGGTGGTTTTTGAATTCCAATCCACCCCATTTTGGGGGGAAACAATGTCTACTGACTTAAGGATGGTTTTTACTAGAGGGGGGCATTATTATACACCTGGAAAAGAGTTTTTAAGAGTGGAGAAAAATCTTGGGTGAAAAGGGGAGCATCTACACCGAATCCTAGCATATTTGAAGGGATTCTTCACAGACAACTCATTTTCCTCTAGAATTTTGAGTTGTTGGTCCTTATATTCTGATGAGAACTGAAGGAGGAGGTCCAGAGTTCATTCAAACATTCTCCACTTGGAGAATTCGAAGCTCTCCAACTACACTTTGAGTTCCCTTTCTTCTTCTTGTTCTATTTCTTCTTATATCTAGATCATGTCTTGCAAACTCTACTTTGTGGTACTTAATTTTGTCACTTTGAACATGGTATCTTAAGTCTCTTTTTCTAAGACTTGGGGAGTAGCCCCTAACTTGTTTTAGTACATATACCTCAATTTCCATTTTAATATAACCATCTTATCTCTTATGCAAATTGTTTTTGTTAACTACTTCCTTCATTGATTGATCACCCATGAATGTGTACTTTGTGCTTTTAAGTTGTGTCAATAGGATGATTTCAGAGTATGGGAATCAGGGTTATTAAAACTGGATTGAACCAGTCAGTTGGAAGGGGTTAATTGGGAACCAGTGGCCAAACCGATCAGGCTCCAAACCCAGGAGTCACCCCAGAACCGGACAAAATCGGCCAACTGGTCTGGTTAGACAGAACTGGCTGATTTCAGTCCCTTCACTTGTTGTGCTGCTTTTTTTTATTTTTACATTATTCTTTTTGTTTCTTATTCTCCTACTCCACTTCACCTATTGTGTTGTTGTCTTGTACTTTTTTTCTTCATCTCCTACACACCTTCACCTATTACTATCATCATTCTTCCTTTTTTTTCATTTTCTTTCCCTCATCAGTTCATGCTTCATCTACTATTTGCATTACTTCCCAACTATTATTTACATTAACCCTTGTTATCTTTTATATAGAGTAGAAATGGCACTATGCTGCAAGGAGTCTTTTTTGTAGGCAAATTCTGATCCCACTTGGGAATAGAGTGGGAAAAAGATTTGGACTTACTTCATTATAGTTTCAATTGGATCATATTCTTTTAATCTTCACATCTTGTATATATTTTTAGCATAAGATATTTATATATGACTTCAATGATGACTTCACAGATTGAATCGGTCCAACCACCGGTTGGCCTGGTTAACCAGGAACCAGTAACCTCACTGGTTTACATACTGGTCTGGTTCTAATAACTATGATGGGAATTAACAGTTTGTCTAGCTCCATTTGTTGATGAAAGTGACATCTTTGAAGTAGCAATTGTGTTTGCTAAATATTTTTAGTTTATTATATATTGATTATCTATTTGACAAGATTAAATAGAAATGTTTGGTAGAATATCTTAATTGCTTGCCGAAAGGGACAATTTGGGAGGCACATATTTGTAAGAGATTCACATGATTAATTTTGTGAACGGAATTCTATATGGTGTCCAATTAGGAGTGAAACCCTTGTCATAGAAATCTTCATACTTGGTAATAAAGTAATTTGATTAATCTTTATCTCAGTTTATTTCAATCATAAGTTTTATTCTAATCAACTAAATACTATCCCTTAAAATCAGATTTACTTTGTTGAACATCAACAAGCTTGTGTTTAACAACCTTGATCCTTGGATGATCTCGAATATACTACACGCACCTGTATACTTAAGGGATAGTGCTCAAGCTTATAAATTTAAGACTTGTATGTAGGGATGACAAGTTTTTGGCGTTGTTTCCAGGGGAATCATTATTTTTGTTAGAGTAATTAGTGTTGATTAGTAAGCAAGACTATATCACACCCACTTTTTATCATTCCATCATCATTGTTACCATCTATCATATTATCCACTACTTGTTAAGTGTTTCTCACCCACTTGTAAAATTGCAGGACTGCGTGCAACATTCAAAATGTGGTCTTCAACTGTATATATTCTTAAATCTGTAGATCGAACGTACCTTGAGCAGCCGTAGACGAGCAAGGAGGAGTGAAAACTCTTCAAGCTTGGGAGAATTACAGCCATCGTCACCTTCATCCTCACTACCATCTTCACCATACCACCAGGAACCGATCATGGAAGATGACCATCCTCTTTAAGACTTTGCCATTCCCGCAACCATAAATATAAATGGTGCTATTGACATCCCACAGGTTGAGGAAAACAACTTCTTCATTAGCCCGACTATCATGTAGATGATTCAACATAACCATTTTGGAGGGGCTCTCATGGAGGACCCTAATCTTCATGTAGTTGAATTCTTACAATACCTAAACACTTTCAAGATTAATGGTGTTGCTCATGATGGTATATGCCTACTTTTTTTTTCATTTTCTTTGAGATATCGAGCCAAGGCGTGGCTCTCTTCTTTGCCAAGAACTCTATAACAAGTGAGGAGGAACTATTGAAAGATTTTCTTGCTAAATATTTTCTACCAAGAAAGACAACCCTGTTGAGCAGTCAACTCACAAATTTCTCACAATGAGATGGAGAGACTCTCTATGACACATGGAAGATTTAAGGACCTTTAGCATCTTTGTTCTCACCATGGCCTTAACAACTGGCTACTCCTTCAAAATTTCTACAATGGACTATTTTACAACACCAGGATGTCTATAGATGTTGCGGCTAATGGAAATTTAATGAACAAATCCTACATGGAAGCTTATGAAATTATTAGAGACATGGCAATCAACCATTGCCAATGGAGTTTTGGAGAGGAGCAATCAGCCATGCTCAACCACTGTATCTTTTGGGAAACAAATCAGCATACATTCTGACGAAGGCATTGATCTTCTTGTAGCAAAGTTAGACACCCTCCGTCAAAAGTTTGAAAGGTTTAATACTCAATCAATTTAGCCAGTACATATGCCTTGTGATTAAAATGAATCTCTAGGACAGGTAGCTTCTTCAAGATATCCTTCTTTTACTTCTTATGAAGAGTCTATGGATCAATGCAATGCAATAGGAAACTATGAACAAGCAACCTTACAACACATAATCCAACACCTACAATCCGGGTTGGTGTGATCATCCCAATTTTTCCTACCACAACAACAATTCTCAAAATCCTCAAAAACCTCAAAGTAAACAACTATTACACTTGGGGAACAGACACCAGTGGCAAACAATCCATCGGGCTTCAACAACAATGCTAGTAGAAATTTCAATCAACAACACCATCTAAAGTCCAACTTAGAATCTCTTTTGTAAGGTTATGTTTCATCTCAAATGAAGAAAAATGAGGAATTCCACCAACATGGACATCTCATGAAGGATACCATTCAACAACTTTCTTCCAAAGTTTACGGCATTACTACTCACACAAGGATGTTGGGAAACCATTTGCACAACAAGCTCTGCCATCCAAAAGTACCTTCCGGTTCCTTGTATAGCCAAGCAGAGATGAATTCAAGAGAGACTTGCAACTACGTAATATTGAGTAGTGGATCTATAATTGGAGGATATTCACCACCTTCAAAGAGGAAATCTGATGAGGACATTGATAAAAATTTAGAAGTGCCAACTGAAAGCCAAAGCAAGAAGTCTGTTGGAAATGCTCAATGAAGTGACTCTTCTAGCAAGCCCAATGCCCCCTTTCCCCATAGGTTTTCTAACACAAAGTATGACTTTAAATTTAACAAGTTTATGGATATTCTGAACAAGCTTTATGTCAATCTCTCATTAGTTGAAGTTATTAGTGAAATACCTTTTTATGCTAAGTTCATGAGACATATTCTTACAAAGAAAACAAGGCCTGATCAAATTGAAGCAATAAATCTTTTTGAAAGAATTATTTCTATCATTCAGAACAGGATGTCAAAGAAACTTGATGATCTTGGTGCATTTACTCTCCCTTGTAAAAATAAAGATTCTACTTTTGACAAAGGACTATTAGATCTTGGTGCTAGTATTAGTTTGATTCCTTGCTCTCTATGACAAAGACTTGATTTGGGAGACTTGAAACCCACCTCAATGGCAATACAATTAGTTGATCTACCTATCAAATACCTAAGAGGGATTATTGAAGATATTCTCATGCAAATAGGAAAGTTTACAATCCCTATGATTTGCAGTGCATTAAGATCTGGAAAATGTCATACTCTTTGGGAGACCGTTTCTTAGGATTGTTGGTTGCATTGTAGATGTGAGAGATGGGAAGCTGACTATCAAAGTGGGGGTGAAGCCCTAGTATTTTCTATTTTGATGCTAAGAAAGCATCGAGTACAAATGAATATCTTTACTTGATCGATAGCATCGATACTTTGTTGGAGGATGACAAGAATTCCCTTGAAAAAAATTCTTGATGATTTTGAAGATGAAGAGGAAAAGACAAACATAATGCTCGTCCCTCATGAAGAAAATCATGAAGCAACCTCAAGCTCATGTTCTATAGAAGCATCACAAGACAAGGAGGCAAGTCACACCACTACATTGAAGAAAAATGTAGAACTAAAACCCCTTCCACTAGGGTTTAGGTATGCATTATTAGACTCAAATTTCACTTCTCCTGGCACCACTACACTGGAGAAAAAGGTAGAACTAAAACCCCATCCATTGGGGTTGAGGTATGCATTCTTAGACTCAAATTTCACTTCTCATGTCATAATAAATTCTGGTTAGACCCAAGAATAAGAAGAAAAATTACTGAAAGGACTTAGACATTATAAATATGTGATAGGCTATTCCATTGATGATTTGACAAGAATTAATCCTTCTATTTGCATGCATTTCATAGCTTTAGAAGATGATGTCAAGCCATGCATTGAACCACCTAGAAGATTAATCAAAACATGATGGATGTGGTAAAGAAAGAAATCTTTAAGTTAAAATATGTTGGAATAATCTATCCTATCAGTGATAGCACTTGGGTAAGTTCCATACACATTGTACCTAAGAAAGGGGGAGCTACTATAATAAAAGAAGATAATAATGAATTAATTCAAACAAGTGTTGTCATTGGGTGGTGTGTGTATTGACTATAGAAGGTTAAATAAGGCCACTATAAAAGGCCATTTCCCTTTGCCTTTTATTGACCTCATATTGGAAAGACTTGCAAACCATTCATACTTTTGTTGTTTAGATGGATAACATGGGTTTTTCCAAATTCCTATCCACCCACTAGATCAAGAGAAAATCACCTCCACATTCACTTATGGGATGTATGCATATATGTGAATTCCTTTTGGATTGTGTAGTTCACCGCTACATTCAAAAGATTCATGATGGCCATATTTTTTGATTTCAAAGAAAAGATAATGGAAATATTTATGGATGATTTCAGTGTACATGGTAATTCCCTTGATGATTGTTTGTTACATCTAACAATCAGTTTTGCAGTGATGTAAAATTGTCAACCTGGTTCTAAATTGGGAGAAGTGCCATTTTATGGTACAATCGAGAGTTGTACTCGGTCATGTTATATCAAACTAAGGAATTGAGGTAGATAAAGAAAAAGTAGAAGCCATTAATAATATGTTGACACCAACCACAATGAAAAGAAGTTTGAAGTTTCCTAGGACATGTAGGGTTTTATAGAAGATTCACAAAATATTTTTTGAAGATTTCCATGCCACTATGTTCCCTATTAGAAAAGGATGTTGAATTCATATTCAATGAAGAATGGCAGGCTACTTTCTAGAATTTGATAGACGATCTCATTTCAACACCTATCATTCAACCACTAGACTGGAGTGCTCCATTTAAAATCATGTGTGATGCCAATGATTACGCCATAGGGGAAGTCTTAGGACAAAGGTGAAACAACAAGCTTCATGTCATTAAGTATGCAAGAAGAACTATAAATGATGCTTAAATCAATTATGCAACCACTGAGAAGGAAATGTTTTCCATAGTATATGCTTTTAACAAGTTTCGACAATATCTTATAGGGTCAAAAGTCGTTATCTATACAGATCACACTACAATCAGTTATCTCAAGAACAAGAAAGATGTTAAACCCCATTTGATCCACTGGATATTGATACTACAAGAGTTTGATTTGGAGATTAAAGACAAGAAGGGAACAAAAAATTAATGTAGCCGACCATCTTTCCCTTCTGAACACCTGTACAAAGGACAATATCCCTATTAATGATGATTTGCTGATTGAGAATCTCTATATAGAAAATTCACTTGTGACACCCTAGTTTGCTAATTTTACAAATTATCTAGCTACAGGATGCCTTCCTCCAAATCTTACTTATCAACAAAAAAAGAAGTTCCTTCATGATGTCAAAATTTATTATTGGCATGACCCACTTTTGATTAAGCAGTACATCGATGGGCTGATTCAGAGATACATTCCAAATGAAGAGATTCCAAGTGTGATTTTAGAATTTCACACTCCTCTCCACAGAGGACATAATGGAGGTGACAAAACATTAGCTAATATTCTTCATGCAGGCTCTATTGGCCAACATAATTTCAAAACGTACACGCATTTGTCAAAGCATGTGATAGATGTCAGAGATCAGGAGGAATTTCAAATAAAGATGAAATAACACTCAATTCAAGAATGGGTATTAAATTTTTTGATATGTGGGGTGTAGACTACTTGATCCCCTTTCCCTCTTTTTGCAGTTATAAGTTCATCCTAGTCTCTTGTGACTATGTATCAAAATGGGTAGAAGCAATTCCTACACAAGCTCTAGATGCACAATCAGTGATCAAGTTGTTTTAAAAGATTGTTGTTCCTAGATTTGGTATTTCGATGGAAGTCATATCAGATGGAGGGAGTCATTTCAATGAAAGAAACTTCAACAACTTATTCAGAAAGTATGGGGTCAAGAACAAAATCGCAACTCCATACCATACACAAACTTCAAGGCAAGTTGAAATTTATAATATAAAAAAAGTAATATTAGAGAAGACGGTCCAGCTCAAGAAAAGATTGAACACTGAAATTAGAAGACGCATTGTGGGCCTATAGGATGGCTTGTAAGACACTAATTGAAACAACTCTGTTCAGATTGATCTGTGGAAAATCTTATCATTTACCTATAGAATTTGAACATAGAGCACTTTGGGCAATTAAATTTCTCAACTATTATCTGAAGAAACTAGGAAGACAAGACTATTACAACTCTAAGAATTAGAAGAGCTCCTATTAGATGCATATGAAAATGCTGAAATTTATAAGGAAAAGATGAAAAGATGGCATGATAAAAGGATATAGAGTAAAGATTTCAAAGTAGGATATATATCGCTTTTGCAGAGAATGAGTGCTTTGACATGGCCTAGCTCGGGATTGAGTCTCAAAGTCATGTTCGTAAATTTACTATGAATATGGAGATATTCATGCATATGGAGACGTTTGAAATTATTTCCAGGAATATGGTCCGTTTTATGTGGTGAAAGTATATGAACACGAAGTCGTTAACATACGCAGTGAAAAATTGGGAACATACAAAGTCAACAGACAAATTTTAAAAAATTATAACCCATGGAGCCGATTATAAAGGAAACCACACAATCCCTTACAAGCCCAGATGAAATTTGAAGGAGGGTGGTCTACCTCTCAGACCTTAAATAGAGTGCTTGTGGGAAGCAACCCACGTCTCTTTATTTTTGTTACTCATTTGCATTAAAAATACAAATAAAGAGCATGTACTTTGGTTTTGAACTTCATCTAAACGGAGTAATTTTATTGCAGGTGTTAGGTACAAAAAGAGGAGGGATAAAGCAATGTTCAATTCAGCACAGTGCAAAATACACTCTGGGAAGCATATTGTATATGGTCATTTGGTGGAGTTTGGCCTTTTTACAGTCATTGGTACAGATCATATACGATCTCGGGACCGTAATTGGAGATTAATTTGATTTAACCTTTCTCCACAACAAGTTTTACGGTCGGTAATACTAACCGTATGTGATCCGTGGACAATATCTGGGATTTAATCGATCTTTTTCCTTTCTCAACAGATGTTTTCACAATTGGTAACATTGACTGTATACGGTCCCAGGACCGTATCTGGGATTTTGGTCGCTGGTTATTATCGGACAATTGTTTTTACGGTCTAGCAGAATGATTGTATACAGTCCACCTGATCGTAACTCATGAATTGTTTCAGTTTAAAATCCCTTTTATTTTCTGCACCACTAGACAGCATCATTACATGTGATTACTATTCACCGCCGTGGAAGTTTCTAACCCTCCCAACCTGAACGTTGCATCTACTTTTGATTTTCGTCACCCTACCAACCATTGTTCAAAGATCAGAAGGTAAATCAGTAAATTAACATGTCCTTTCTGTTGCCCACGCTATTAGCCATGCGAGCAAGATTTCAAGCTCCCGTTTTGTTGGGTCAATGAGAACATGGTTGGATAGTTAGCAGTCTACCGAGTGTGGAAAACTCATCGGCCACCTGGAGTCCATCAACCGCCGAGAAACAAGCGACCACATGAAATCCATCGACCTGATAAAAGATAACACTAACATCCCACCTAGCTTATGCACTCCATCAAGCATGTTCAAAAGCATCCATAAGAGAAGTAAGATTATAAAATCATTATGTACATGATATAGAAACTCAAGCAACTGTCACATCTAAGATCATACTACCAGAAAAGGGTAAATTGTACAAAAGTCAACAAGTTACATAAATCGGTAACTTGAGCAAACAAGGTCTAATTTGATTCACATTTTAAACATAGCTCCATACTTTAGTGTGACATCACAAAATAGAGTTAACTTTTAAGATTAAGAAAAAAATTCATAAAAGAATTAATCCAATTATGTTAAACAAATTATGTTTATAGATTACACAGGGTTAGGGGTCTTACAATCATAAACATATAATAAAGATTTTGCCCCCAAAATCCTAAGCAAACAAGGATGGGTACTTCCTACGCGTCTCATTCTCTGACTTCCACATGACTTCCTCTACACTATGATGATGCCACAACACCTTAAGTAAGGCTATATCCTTCTTCGTAAGCTTCTACACATGTCTATATAAGATCAACATTGGACTTTCAACATAGGTAACATCCTCCTCCAACTCAACCTCTAAGGGATGCACCGTCTGATCTGTATCGGGATGGCACATCCTCAACATCAAAACATGAAACACATAGTGTAACTTGTCCAACTTGGTGGCAATTTCAACATGTATGCCACCTTTCCAACACGTGCTATGATAGGGTAAAGTCTCATAAACCTAGGAGTCAGCTTACCCTTCTTACCATACCTCAGCACGCCCTTCTATGGAAGAACCTTAAGGTACACACAGTCTTCAACCTAGAACTCCAACAGTCTATGGCGGTTGTCAAAGTATGACTTTTGTTTGTCATGAGCTGCCTTCAACTGTTGCTGGATCACCTTGATCTTCTCTGTAGCCTGCTAAACCAACTCATGACCCAACAACTGGCATTCGCCTACTTCATACCAACAAAGAGGCGACCTACATTGTCTTCCATATAAAGCATCGTACGGTATCATGTCTTTACTCCTCTGGTATTTGTTGTTGTAAGAAAATACAATCAGGATCATGTGAATATCCTAGCTGCCAAGAAACTAAAGAACACAAGCTGACAACATATCTTATACGGTTTGTATGGTCCTCTCTGACTGGCAATCTATCTGTGGGTGAAAAGTTGTATTGAACCACAACTGTGTCCCCAACGCTATATGTAGATGTTCCCAGAATCTACTCATGAATCAAGGACCTCTATCAGATGCTATCATAGCCGGTATGCCATGCAGATGTACTATCTCATAAACATAGATTTGTGCCAACTTATCAGCTGTCTAGCTGGTCGTGAGTGGCAAAAAAATGAGTTGATTGTGTCAATGGTCAACAATCACCCAAATGGAGTCATGACTCTTGGCTGCCTAGGCATACCAACCACAAAATCCATGGTTATATGGTACCATTTCTAGTACTAAATTAGCAAAGGCTATAGCGTCCCTACATTTTTATGATGCTTTGCCTTGACCTACTGACACACCAGACACTTAGCCACGAACTCTACTACATCCCGCTTCAAACCTGGCCACTAATACAAATCCTTGAGATTGTGATACTGTAACGACCCCGCCTCCCGGTAACCCCCAATTAAGGGAGACCAAAAGGTCAGATCCATTATCCCAATTTTCCGGATCAATGGTTCAACAAATAATCAATAATAATTATTAAATTCTACCAAAAACTATACTAAAAAGCTGGAATAAAATAAAACTTTGCATACCTCTTTAAAACTGGAGTCTATTCTAAATAATCCTCCTTGTACTTTAATTCATATATTCACAATGTGTCACTTTACTATTTGTCCTTTTCATATTGTACCTAAAACGTCAGTCAGCATAAATGAATATGCCGATATGTGGGGACAACTAAAATTTCACAAATATTGCTAACAACCTAAATATCACAATTAAGTTATTTAACAATCCAAATTACATTTTCAATGTGACATTCTCCACTGCTTTTGCCCTAACCCTGGAATACCCTCTCTAGGGTTTTTCCTTTGCACTAGACATAAGGCCACCTTCTCCATCCTGAGCTTGGTGCCTGGGGTCACCTCTCATGGTGCCCAATAGTCATGCAAGAAACATAAGGCCACCTTCTCCATCCTGAGCTTGGTGCCTGGGGTCACCTCTCATAGTGCCCAATGGTCTTCCCTCTTGGGCTTGACCTAATTGACCATCCCTCCAGAGCTTGGTCATGCATCATACATCAGGGTGTCATGTAGGAGTGAGAATGCACATTTATGATTAATTGTGATAATCATAGTGACTTTAAAGATTTGCATAAATGAACATCCAATAGTTAGGTTGCATCCAATTCGATCAATCATTCGAGAAAACTCCGTGAAACTAAATCAGTTACTCATAAATAACCACATACTTATACTGATGATTTGATATAGAATCAACCAAGTAGAAATCCAATCAAGCAAGCAAGTATACAACAAGAATCTAAAAATCTGGGGCCGCTCGATCAGTAGTTTGCTGGTCCGCCCTTTGGATCTGATGATCTACGTCGTGTGCCTCCACTCGTGAGGTAACTAAGCTGACCGAGCCTGAGACCATTGGATCTCTTCGCGAGACCACGGTGGAATGCAATCAGACAATCACTGCTCGTCGTCCTCTTCCTTTACTGATACTCGACTCGCGGCGGTGTCGAGGTAGAGCTCTCGCCAGAGAGGGATTGATCTAGAGGTATAGAGGGAGTTAGGACTCGAGAGGCAGCCGTTTGGGATCGCGATGATGTGAGGAATTGAGAGGGGGGTCTATTTATAGTATTTGGGGGCTCCATTAGGGTTTCCCTACCCTCGCTGGTGCCTATCCCTCAGCCCTATTGGGCTTTTCCTCTAGAAAATTCGGAACACCCTAAGAATAGGGTCCGTTGTGCGCAGAATTGCCTCCCAAAGACCCTTGTGGTCTTGGATTTATGGCAGGTGGGAAGAAATGCAAGGAAATCACATTGGGAAATCTCAGCTTCCCTCTTTCTTTCCTTCTCTGACTCGAGTTGGATCTGTGATCCTCTAGACCATGTGGGGCATCCAACGGTTTTCATCGCTCCCTTATTTCTAATTTCTTAAAAACAAAGGAAAAAGGGTATTAAATAATGAAATCTTGTGAAAAATCATATCTCTCTCCCCGTTTATTATTTTTCACTCAAAATTTAGAGGAAACTCTGTCTTGGCATTATCTACTCTTGTATTAAATTTGAAACCCAAATTCCTAAAGGAAAATGGTATTTCCTTTATAAGCAAGTTATTCTTTAATAAAACCAATTTAATTGGTATTTCCTCTTTCTTTTGCCATTATCTTGGTATCTTGGACCCCAAGGAATCCTAAAGGCACGAATTTTACCTTTAGAGGCTACCTCTTAGCCTTCTAGAGGCTTCTACCTCTATCTTTTCTCCTTTCCTTACTTATTCCTTTTATTAACCAAATTTCTTTTTCTTTATTTTGATTACTCTTTCCATTATTAATCACATGTAAATGAAATCTAATCAATTGTGGCCATCAATGTCACTTTCTAGAGATTTCCATACATTTTTCATAAATGCATTGCTCAATATCTATTATATTTTATTTTTCTCTATTGTTTGGACTTTTCTTCTTTTCCTCTCTTTTATATCCATTATTGGAATAACAGAACAATAGCAATCACAAAATTCATATCAAAGGGGAGATTTGCTAAGAAACCCATTCTTTGAAGCAAAGCATAGAACCGTCTCAATTCAAGTTCATCTTCATAAAATTATTACATTTCAATTATGAAAATACATGTAAAATTGAAGTTGTGGCATCCTTCCCCTCTTATAGGAATTTTTTCCTCAAAATTCCACCAAACAAACAAGCAAACAGGATAAAACTTTCTCATATTCATCATCGGCTCCCATGTGGCTTCATCTTCTCCATGATGCTTCCAAAGAACCTTTATCGTCTTCTATTCTTACATCTAAGTTCTTTCTCACCTTGGTACCACATACTCTCGTAGGTGACTCAGGATATTTTAGCCTCCCTAGAAGCTCAATAGGTTCATGGCTCGGGTACATCACATAGTGCTCTAGATCAAACTCATGGAACACATCATACATAATATTATCCTGAGAGGTAAGGCTAAACATAAGCAACTCCGCCAATCCATTTCAAACGGACCTGTGTATCGGGGACTCAGCTTTAGCTATAGCTCATAGGGGATTCTCCCACGGTGAACAGCATGTCAGTCTGCTTTGCATCAACTCATGACTCATGTCGCCCCTAGGCTTTCTCAGCCATTGCATGATCAAAGTGACTTCATCTGCACACATGGTGGTCTCTCTGACCTTCACAAGGTCCTTTCACCGACATCATCTGAATGAAGTGGTGACCGACACAGCCTCCCTTACATAGCTTCTTACACCCCGATACTAGTTGTGGTGGCTATCATCACAAGCAAACTCTCTTAGGGCATGAATTTCTCCCATGTATCACCTGAACGAGCACACACGCTCTCATCAGACCCTCTAGTTTGGATCATACTCTCTTGACTATCTATCAGTCAGGGGTGATAAGCTATGCTGAACTTCAAGCTAGCAGCGAGTTCTTCATGTACCTACTTCCACTGCATGGAAGTAATCTTGAGGTCACGCTCTAGATATTGAACTCAACCACCGTGTAGATGAACTATCTCTTCCTCATATATAGTTCAACCAGATCTGTCACACTGACAATGCTCTCTTTCTTAGGCAAGAAATTAGGCCAACTTGGTAAGGTGATCTACCATAACCCATATTACATCATGACCTATCTTGGTCCAGGGAAGACCTACAACAACGTCTATGGTGATCTACTCCCATTCCCTCTTGAGGGCTCTTCATCATTTGAAGAAACTCACTGGGTTATTGGTGTTCAGCATTCGCCTCCTGGCATGCATGGTGACAAGCCACAAGCAACTTTGTGTACTTCTTCATCTTAGGCATCCAAAGCACTACTGCAAACTTTAATCATCTTAATAGTACCAGATGTGGGGTGTACTTATCATCACAAGCTCCTGCATGTCATGATTCCTCAAGGTTGACTCCTCAGAACCCTAGAACGCTCTATTCATGGGTTCCATCACCTACTTTTCCTAAGAAATGTATCTGAGGTTCTTCAACCATTCTCTTATCGCATCAAGCCCTAGGCTGGCTAACCAAGCAATCACCACTAACTCGACCTACGGATCTCATTGTATCTAAGTGTTAGCCAAACATATCTCACAAACTTAGGGTTCACCTAGCCACCTCTTCTAGCCTCTCTACTGGCTAAACTAGACAGCTGTGTCTCAACAAAGAGCATCCATTACCACCCTACATCCTTATGTCCTAGGTAACGGTGAAGACATAAACCTTCATATATTCCACTTATCATCCTCATCTCGGATTTAGGTCTAACCGAGTCAAGAAAACTCTGAGCTCATCATCTTGGTTATCAAACTCAAATTTTTATAACTCATAAATTCCATCTCACTCTTGATAGGAACGTCCTCATATGATGACTACCTTAGTTCTCTTCGTGTTTGCAAACCATCTATAAAAAGGCATGATACTTCCTCAATCCTCAAACATCATAGCGATGTTTCAACTCACATCATCTTTATCCTTAGTGTATGGTAGGCGTATTGCCCTATCTCTCACCCCCATAATGAGAGGAAATAAGCATTTGATTGTAGTCCAAATACAAAGTTCATCCCATTCTAAGAGTAGAGATGGTGCATCACACATTGCCAGTACACTTTTCCAATCCAAGTTGAAATGTACATCACATGTCTCCACATCATGAACATCTCAATTACGGGTCTACACCCATGGGAAGACTTTTCCCATCACCTCTGTATCTTAACACATCTCTTTTATGTGCAATCCTTAGTCATTACCTCAAGGTCTCTAGGGTGTCGGCACTTTTGGAGTGATCTGACCCTTATGCATCTAGGGAGTGCTTATCACCATTACCCCTTAGGCCCCATGAACTCATGAAGGTGGCCAACCTCATAACCCATAGGCCTCAAGCAAAGGTAGTTGTTACCTCCCGACCCTATGGTCTTGCACTTTCAGGGAACAGACAACTCCTACTCCCATAGTTCTTATCCTACTTGACCTTAGTATTGACTTAGGATTCCATCATAGCACATCTCATTCTTGAATCTACACCCAAAACTTCATCACTCTCTGGGCACTCATGGTCAAACTTACATCCTTTCATAGGGATCATAGCGACCTACCTAACTCAGCCAGGCCCCATAAGGTTACCTCCATAGAAACATATCTTCATGCCCCTTAGAGATGGTCATAAAAGGGTCTATAGATTCGTGCTCACACCATGTGCTCCCCACTTAGCTCATCCAGATCCTATGAGAGACCTCTTTAGGTTATCACATCTTTTTAGGTGATTTGCAGCTCCGTTAGACATAGAGTAGTGAGGAGGAGTTGTTCAATGAGTAGTAGAGATAGAAGGTTGGTTAAATTTTATAGAGTCTTAAAGTCATCCTAATACTCTCAGGCCAAGGTGAGGAGTTTTAATGATGATGCATATCAACTTGAGTTTTTGACAGTGTATTTTATTCTATGTGCATGTTGTAAATATGTATCTTTTGTAAACAAGTTGTGGTTGAGGCCACAGATCAGATGTACATATACCTGGTATGGTTATATATATATAAATATATACAAGATGTTGGACATTTGCATAAAAGTTTCCTAGTATGGATGAAGAGTTTATTCAATTTTTATTCTATGCCTTTTTAGAAACACTAATAGAATGTGTTTGATTATCATTTTAGTTTTGAGTAATATCTCTTAGCATGGTCGGTTTCCACAAGGGTATTAGTAAAAAAATTATATGTCTCATTACATATCCTCTAATATTCCCAATTTATTTGTGACCCATACCACAAACTATCGAGAAAGGAAAAGGCCATGCTATATGGAGTGGGACTCAAACCCCATTACACATAGATGCTTAAACCTAAAATTTTCTTATCCCTCTTTAGCTCTATTAGATTATATATGTAACATCATCAATTTCTAAAACATGAAATTCATGTAAAACATTTCTTTCATTCCTTCTTGTAAAGAGTTTGAGGATAGAAAACTTCAAGAAAGCTTGAAAACTTTTATAATATAATGCTTATAAAAATATAACACACACCTCTATCTGAGTGATAATCTTACCAATACTATTTGGTCTGACTTTCCTTACTCTTAAGATGCATCCAAAAGTTGAATATTATAAGAACATGAGAATCTTTTTCATTAGTCATCTATAGTATTCCTCTCGTACCACTTTTGTAACATCAACCAAGTGTGATCCATGATAACAACATAGAAGCATGGACCATCAAAATCACATGAAGAGAATGTCACAAACAACATATACCATTCATTGCAATAATTAAAATAACTTTACATAGGATAAATAACACTAATTCTCATATATATATTCTTGTCATAAAATGCAAAACGAGAGAACTTCATAAATAAAAAGAGTGAAAACTAATATGATTCACCTTGAATCATATAGAAGGGACCCCACCAGATCTTGACTTGTATTGACACCAACCACCTGAGAGCTCTCTCATGTAACAGACCACCAATGTGCATCCGCACATAGCCATGCATTTGAAAAACCATCTATAAGTGGTAATGTTTTAGTAATAATATCAACATAATTTGACATGAAGATGAAACTAAGATGAGAATGCATAAACATTATTAATGGCACAGATGAATTCACTTTGATCATGTGATGGCTGAAAGAGAGCCCAGGGGCGACATGAGTCATGAGATGATGCAAAGTAGACTAACATGCAGTTCACTATGGGAGAATATGTGATATGAAAATCCAACCCCTCTGAGCTATAGGTGAGAAAGTTGAGTCCCCGATACATGGGTCCATTTGAGATGGATTGGTGGAGATGCTTGTGTGTAGCCTTACCCCTCATGATAACGTGATGTATGATGTGTTCCACAAGTCCGATATAGAGCACTATGTGAGGTACCTGAGCCATGGGCTGAGAAATGAACCTAGTGAGTTCCCAAGGGAGGCTAACTTACCTTGAGTCACCTATAAGGGTACGAGATACCAAGGTGAGAGAGAGCTCAGGCGTAAAGAATATGAGATGATAAAGGTTATTTGGAAGCACCATGGAGAGGATGAAGCCACATGGGAGCCAATGACAGATATGGAAAAGTCTTATCCTGACTTGTTTATATGTTTGGTGGAATTTTGAGGGCAAAATTCCTATAAGAGGGGAAGGATGTTACAACCTTGATTTTGCATGTATTTTCATAATTGAAATGTAATGATTTTATGAATTTGGACTTAATTGAAAAGGTTGTATGCTTTGCTTCAAAGAAGGGACTTCTTTGCAAATCTCCCTTTTGATAGGAATTGTGTGGTTCCTATTATTATATTAATCCAATAATGGATATAAAAGAGAAGAAAAGAAGAAAAGTCCAAATATTAGAAAAAGATACAAGATAATGAATATTAAGCAAAATATTTATGAGAAATACATCGAAATCTCTAGAAAGTGGCATTAATGGCCACAATTTAATAAATTTCGTTTATATGTGATTTTTAATGAAGGAAATAGGGAAAGAGGAAAGGAAATAAAAGATAAAGAGAAAATCCTTGAAAAGAGATATCTTAATAAAGAAATAATAATGAGAAATGAAGAATGTAGATGCATCTAGAAGGATAATAAGTATCCTTAAAAAGGAATTTCGAAATCTTAGGATTTCTTGGGGTCCAAGGAGTCCCAATGAATAAGAAGAAAGAGAAAATGCAAATAATACAAAATAAGAGGATAATGTGATACATAATTAATGAATTTTTGGTATTATCAAAAACAGGTACTTTCTACTATTAGTAAGTATAATTTCATGGCCAATGGATTAAAAGTCAAAAGATGATAAGAGATATGATTTTCAAATTCCTAAATATCCAAGGAATATGGTTTATTAAGAAGATAATTAAGAGAGAGAAGATTACTTCTTAATTAAGGAAATAAGTGTCCTTTTGGGAAAGGGACTTGTTACCTTGTGGATGGGCATCCTAGGGCTTTGCTACCCTCCCCTATATAAGGGGTAGAACCCTTGTCCGAGTCTAGTAGGATCCCATGCATCCTTCTCTCTTCTTCTTCCTTGTTTTTGTCCATAAACCCTAACCAAGAAGAGAAGCGTGACCATGGAGCAACGAGGAGCCAAGAAGGGGTTGGGGGTTGTGATGGAAGCTTGATGGGCCACGATGCAAGAGAGAAGTTTAGCCATCATCATCATGCCCTAGACTAGGTGCAACAGCGGCCGTACGACTGCAAAAGCGGCCGCACATTGCAGGCCTGACAAGCATGAAATCGGCCGCACTAGCCATGACCAAGTGGCGCCCCGGGTGCGGCAGAGGGCGGCGGACCTAGGGCAGTGGCTAGAGGCAAGTTTCGTGGCCTAGGAAGGAGAGGGCAGCCCTGCGAAGGGTTGTAATCGGCGGTCGTTGCGGTTGTCTGGAGGTTGAAGATGACCTAGGGCCATTGGACGGTTTTGCCCCTCTGTGTTGTGCAATGACGATCACTTAAGTGAGGGTAAAAGGGTAATTTGGTTATGTTCTGGACCGGCTACGTGGTGTATGAAAAGGGTGACGTGGCAGCCTCCCATTGGTCCAAGTAAGTAGTTTTGTAATAATCATATCTAATTAATGGTAGCTCGGATGGATGCATATAATATATGAATTTTGATCAGAAAAATGCAAGGAAGCCATTAAAAATACATCAGAAAATGATTCCTCTTGTAATTTGAAAAATAGTTGAAGTTATCTACTTTAGTGCATTAATGATTAAGAAACCCTAATCTATGATGATTAATGAATTGGGAAGGGTGATTTGGATGTTTAAAGTTGATGTTAACCTGTTGATTATAAAAAGGATACAATAGATCCAAAAGGATAATCTTTATGCGTAATTTGATTAATTTAGGGTTCCATGTACATATATATGCTTTAATGGGCCTTGAAACCCTAATCTTGGTAATTTTGACTCTTAATGTCTTTAATTGTTCGAATCCATGAATAAAACTAAGATATGATGAATCTAAGATATTTTAAGTATAAAAGTTCCTAATTGTGGATGAATACCCTTGATTTGGTAATTAGGGTTTTCTAGTGGATAAATGTGGAATTAGTGATAAATAGAGTTCATATGTGAATTAGACCATAATGAAATGCGAGATGTCAATTCGAAAGAACCAAAGATGATAATTGGGCCTAATGATCTTGATATGACTTAAAAGAGGATAAAGATGGTAGTTTTAGTGTCAAAGAGACATATTAGATTTAATTAACCTTCAATTGTGCCTATGATGTTGAAATTAGGGTTTGTGAACTTAAAGGGTATTAAAAGTGATAAAAGCTTTATGAAGGCTAAAACCCTAATAAAACTCGAAAGTTGGACTAGAAATCCTAAGGTGTAATCCAAGTCGATATTGAGAATGTTTTGGGTAAAATAATGACACTTGGATGTTATGCATTAATTTCAAGATATTGTTGATTGCTTGTTTGATTGTCTTGAATATTAATACTTGGATATCAAGTTACTCTTGATCAGGTATGTGGTTACGCTTATGGTTAAATCGCTTTAGTTTCACGGTGATTCCCGAATGTTTTATCGGTTGCCTGAAAATAACTGCTTGGATGACTTTTATTTCATGCAACTATAAAGTGACTATGACTATCCCCATAAATATGTGTACATAACTAGCTCAGATCATGGTCCTCCTCTGTGGCTTTGCTAATGATGAAAAGGATGATCTAGTACATGGTCTACCTATTAGGTAGGACCATCAGGTTATCATGAGTCAGAGATTGGGCTACCTATGGGTAGTGCCATGCGACTCTTCAGCATATCAAGAGTTAGGGATTGGGCTACCTATGGGTAGTGCCATGAGACTCTTTAGCATATCATGAGTTAGTGATTGGGATTCCTATGGGTAGTGCCATGCGACTCTTCGACCCTAGGTATTGATCTACCTGTTAGGTAGAATCATGGGGGTCAGTTGGGATCTACCATATGAGAGGTAGCATCCATGTCCACTGTAGGGACAGCGCAGAGGTTAGGGTATGTATGGATTGAGTAGTTATGTTTAAAGTGTAAAGTTTGCTTATTAAACCATAATTGCTTGCAATATGTTGTTATAGATAATTGCCTGATTATTGTTTCCCCCACATACCGGCATATTCATTTATGCTGACCGACGTTTTGTTTGTCGGTGTTTTAGGTACAAATTGATAAGGACAAACAGTAAAGTGGCATATTGTAAAATTAAGAAATAATGTGCAATGAGGATTAGTTAGAATAAAGTCCAGAGGTGGATAGAAGTTAGATATCCAAGATTTTGAAAAAAATGTATGCAAAGATTTATTTTTTACTCCATCTTTTAGTGTAGTCATGGTATAATTTAATAATTATTACTG
Organism: Alisma plantago-aquatica; assembly: GCA_963693085.1. Lineage (NCBI taxonomy): Eukaryota > Viridiplantae > Streptophyta > Magnoliopsida > Alismatales > Alismataceae > Alisma > Alisma plantago-aquatica. The sequence continues at coordinate 272,784,714 of OY856413.1, forward strand.
ATTATTTGTCAAACCTTTGATCCGGGAAATTGGGATAATGGCTCTGACCTCTTGGTCTCCCTTAATTGGGGGTTACGGGGAGGCGGGGTCATTACACATGTATCATATTCCAAGTAAATAAACCCACAGTAGATACATATAAATGTCAATAGCAGTGGAAAGGAAAAGAAACTAAAGCTATTATATGGCTTTCATCATTGTTCACTACATAAGTATTTCAGAAGAAAAATATGAGAAAAAAAAGGATCTAGTTTTAACAACCTAGACATCCTTCGAGCAAGTCTTGAATCTACTTTGGGTTTTATTTTCCTTGATCTTGTTCAGCACCTTATCCAAAATCTGGGTGGTTGGGAAATCACCCAGCAAGAGGGAAAGAAAACAAGGTATGTGTCAACAATATGAACAAGAACAAAAGAAAGAAAATAACACATAAGTAAAGGCTATAAGTTCATCGATAGATGAAGAGATCAAGAATAGATGCATAATCAAAATATATGTTTGCAATAACATTAAAATAGTAAAGGAATTGCATGCATGATTAATATTGACTACATTAACTAAGTAGGGTTGAGGCACCAACTGGACCCCAACCTATAGGTGAGGGGAGAAATAACACATTCCTAGACACCTACACAAATTCTATATGGGGGAGAATAACACATTCCCCAGGGTAAAATAATACATGCCCTATCTATGGGTGGTTGTACATAAGTACCACTACATTAGCTAAATAGTCTAATAAAATCCACATGCTAAGAGAAACTATGGCAAGTAGAAGCATCATATATTTGAAATGTGACAGTGGGGTACAAGACCCAAGAAATAGAATATCAATACTAATTTTTGACCCAATTTAGCAAAAGAGTCATAAATAGAGAAAATAGGGTTCATATAGTGCCTCATTAGTGAATATAGGGTTTGGTTTGCAAACATCCCAACTTAGGGCGTCAGAATTCACATACCTTTTTAATATGTTCAAATACCAAGTTCCACCACTTCAAGATGTTCCAAGTTTAACTTGGCCTATTTCAGTTTATTAACGTTCATTAGTGTACATATCGCACATTATTGCATGGAAACCCTAAGATTGGACCTTTTTCAAAAAAACTCAATTTAGACTCTGAAAATCTCACAATTGGACTAGTTAGGTTCTCTTGATCATGAAAACAAATCTTTATGTCAATTTTCAAGTTATGGTAATTAAGTTGTAATTTTTGTGGATTTTATGTATTAAAATCATATTCTAAAAATCACCTTTTGAAAAACCTTGAAATTAGACCTAAAAAGCATTTTTATTAGATAGATCTTAATTTTCCGATTCCAAAATATATTTTTTTATAAATTTTGGACAAGCGCTTTAAAAGATAAGAATTTTTCAATTCTGACCAACCAGAAAATGACATGTCAGCAATTTAGTTGTAAGTGAGGAAGTGATACGGAGAGGGGTAGGCCCATGACTTCCCCCCCCCACAACCTTTCCTAGGTCATCCTTTACCCTATGAGGGATGTACCAATCATTTCAGGTTCATCTAGAGCTAGTAACAGAGTATAGAACAATAAGAAACGAAACCCTAAAAAAGAACATCATCTAACGGTGGAGATCATTATTTAAGCACAAGAATATGAACTAACAAGCTTATAATAAGCAATAAACATGGTGCCAGTTATATAACTTGCCTCTATGAAGAAGATTAGATCCCAAACAGTAGGAAACTCGAGCAATATGGGTTGGTCGATCCAAGCACAAGCTCCAAACTCGAGCAACAATCACCTCTTCTCCAAGGATATAGTTGTAGATGGAGTTTTGCCATGGAAGATTAGGGTTCTGACCTGGAGGAAGGTGGAAGGAAGAATAACAGCATGGAAAATAGAGGAGAAGGGGAGAAATCTACTTGCCTTGGTTGGAAATGCCAAAAAGGTGACTTTAGAAACCCTAGATGAGCTTAGATGAAATCCTAGAAGACTTCTTCACCAAGATGGCTTCTTCTTCTACCTTGGAACAGATCCTCCATGGCCAAATAGAGAGAGGACAAAGTTTTAAGTAGGATGGAGGTGATATGGATCAAATATTTTAGTTGGGAGGTAAGGAGGGAGAATATAAAGCTTTATGGTTATAGAAGAAGCAAGGCATGAGGTGTCCAAGCTACTTTCCATGTGTCCATGTCTAAGGGTGCCCATGGTCATGCAAGCCTTTATAGATAAGGAATAAGCAAATCATGAGGTGTCAAGTTACTTTCCATGTGTCCATGGCTAAGGGTGCCCATGAACATGTAAGCCTTTATGGATAAGGAAGGAGTCAAACATGAGGTTCCATGTGTCAATAGCCTAGAGCTTCTACGGCCATGCAAACATATATTCCACATTTCCTAGAGACTTCTCAGACGTCAATTGTTGCTTCTCCAGGCCCACCACCAACCTCCAAATAAAGAAACTTCCCCATTGGTTGATAACTCCTAAAGATAAGTCCATCCATAAAGGGGGAAATTCCTAAATTTTCCTTGAAGAGAAACACCCCCAAACCAAGGTAAAACTAGGCACCCCATGGACCAAAAAGCTTTAGAATGATAAGGAAACATCTAAGTATCATAATGCATGCAAAAGTTTGCAAATAAAACCTCCTAATTGGGTAAATCGCAAAAAAGTCTAAAATGTGCATAAAAATTGCATAATTTGTACAAACAACATCCAAATTGGACCAAACTTGAAACTTAAGCTTATCTCATGATTTAAAAACACCTCACAAGGTTATATTAAAGTTTAGAGAACTTAATTATGGTAATTAAGCTTGTTCAACACATTCAGCAAGGTTTGGGGCCTTACAATTCGAGCGCAAATTTATTTACCATTGTTCCACTTAAGTGATGATTTTGCATTTTAGATCCTTACATAACCTTTCACTTAGGTATTTGTGCATAAACCCTTCCATTGGTATAATTATTGAACAAACATTCACCAAACCACTATAAATTCCACTAATTCATCAACAAGGACATAAAGGACAGACTTGGCAAGAAAACTTAGAGAAAAGGGTTACATGGAGATTACATTCAGAATTCAGTATGTTACATCAAGGTTTCCAGAGTTAGGACTGAAGATGTCAGTGTGTTACAATGAGATTGCAACTAGACTCTACCTCTATACCATGATCAAGAAAGTTATTGTCGAAGACCTATTTTCCGTGACAATTGTAAGTCTAAAAATTGTATACTATATTATTCTTGACAATAGAAGCTAACATTGATCTAGATAATACATAGATAATTATGCATATTAAGCATGAACATAATAGTTATTAGAGTACTTGGTCAACACACACACACACACACAAATATATATATAAGTATAGGTTGTTCATTCATTGGGCGTGTTGCTAACCTGAATTTCACTACCCATGCCGCCTAAAAAGTAACTATTTGGTCAGAAAAGTAACTATCTGGACAAACTATGTTGATAAAAAAGTAAAATTGGGCAAAATACATAGTAAAAAATCTGGAACAAATATATAATTGTACATTTGTTACAAATGTAACTATTTATGCATGTAAAGTAACAGTTTAGAAGGTAATGTAAGCATGTACATGTGTAAAGTAAAAAGTTGTAGAAAAAAGTAACTAATTTTGGAGTCGATATCTAGATGTACGAGTATTAAATATAAGCCCTATATATATATATATATATATATATATATATATATATATATATGTATATATGTATATATGTATATATATATGGCCATTTTTTTAATACCCACGCGGGTAGCCTGGATTTCGCTACCCAGCAGCCAAAAAAGTAACTATTCTGACCAGAAAAGTAATTCTGCTATCAAAAAAAGTAACTATGTTGATCAAAAAGTAACTATACGACTAAAAAAGTAATGCATACAAAATACACAGCATATATATATGTAACCGTGTTTTGAAATCTGCTGTTACAAATGTAACTATCTATGCATGAAAATCAACAGTTTGCAAGGTAAAGTAACCCTCTACATGTCAAAAGTAACCAACTTGAAAAAAAGTAACTGAAATGGGGGGAGGGTAGTTACCCACGCGGGTATTAAAGATGGGCTCTCTCTCTCTCTCTCTCTCTCTCTCTCTCTCTCTCTCTCTATATATATATATATATATATATATATATATATATATATATATATATATATATATGTATATATATATATATATATATGTGTGTGTGTGTGTGTGTACATATACATATGTATATATATGTATATATATGTACATATACATATACATATGTATATATATATATATGTGTGTGTGTGTATACATATATATATATATATATATGGGATGAAGAGAGAAATATTTCTCTCCCCCTTTCCCATAACCCGTGGTGGAGGCCAGACGCCCGGGAGGGTGATACATATATACATATATGTATATATGTATGTATGTATATATATATGTGTGTGTGTATATATATATATATATATATATATATATATATATATATATATATATATATATATATTAGCAAACATATAGTCTGAAATTTCGACACACTTATTGTTAATTATATTATATTAGAATCTATTGTGTCTAAATGTAATCATACAACTAATGTGGGTTAGTTAATTATATCTAGAATGCAAATCATATTGAGGTACATATTAGTATATGTATGTACGTCAACATACCCGATCATAAGAACATAATTTCAACTGATTCTATATTGGGGTCTTGTTTCTCAAAAAGAAAATACTAATATTAATATATAAGCTAAGAGAGATGGTGATTATCATGAAGTTCTAGATATAAAAAAACTTAGTTAAATTGATAAATCAATCTATTTTAGTATATATACTGATACTGGTACATGGTAAGTTTGTACAAATAGGTGTAGCATTTCTTAACCTATGAACAACTCAATTGTATTCTAACGGTATTTTAGATAATTCACAAATTTGCTTTAGTCATAGACGACATAGTCATGACAGTAATATGGTTTATTTAATCGATAGAACCTAGGTATCGATTATATTAGTATAGATTGTAATAAGTAGATAGAAGTTGGTAATTTAAGTTACTAATGATGAGAACAACTCTAAATATTCACATTATACTATGTTAGAAAATGAAAATCCCAGAAATGAATATCACAGATATTTTAGAAAATTAAATTGCTATTAATTAGTTACTTAGATCTAAAAGGACAAGTTTTGTCGATATAGAAATTTAGATAGGAAGATCTTACTTTAAAGAATATTGTTGTGTACCGGTAAGCCTGGTTGGTTTGCTAGTAATAGGTTATGGGTTAAATTACCAAAGGGAGCATTACAAAGGGTATGAAACACTAGTGATGTTGTATAGCGGGATACATGCACAAAATGACACTCCTCCATTAAAAATTAGTTAGTAAAAGAACAGAATATTATTGTGATCAACCTTGTATTTTGAAGTGTAAATTTATGTGAGACTTCATTCAGAATTACATGAGAAACGATTTATGGTTATAAACACACCTTATTACTTGGAAATGCAAATACTTTTGAAATACTTAGACTTGTATTAATGAATATAAATTTTAGAGAATAATATAGATCAATGTCAATAAATAATATCATTGTAGAAATATTATAGATCACAAACCCATAATGTACATGTTGAGAAAAAAAATGACTTAGATATTAATATGCAACTTCGTATGAGAGAGACAAGCATATAAAATCTAGACCACCTATGTATATATACATAAACCAAATAAGTAACATTTGTGACAATGGATAAAATTACATGAAAAATATCTTGTACCTTACCTTGTAATGAATATATACATGTAATTATTGTCACATGGACATTCATAGACATATAATGGATCATATCATCACTTATTAAGAAAGAAAATATAGAATGAGAATATGATGGAATCTTAGCAATCTGATGTGGTATGTTAATAAGTAAAGGTTATCTATATGATAAGATCATGAAATTTACTATATATATTAGAAAGAAGGATAATGAGATTACTTAGAAATAGTAATGATCCTATATGGAGAACCTAACCTTGAATGAAAAACATTGAGGAGTGCTTGATTCCAAGCCAAATACAACATTGTACAATTTTATTGATCTCTCTCCCTCGTAGAGCCATCCGAGTGTACAAACTTTGAAGTCTTGAACGATCGAGGTACTAGATTCTCAATCACACCTTTGTGCTATTTATTTCACTCTTGTAATTCATGCATAGAACTCTTTAAGATTGTGAACCTAGATCTTTTGTAAGTTTATCTACCATCACCACCACCAAATGATAATTTTGAATATATTTTTTAGTTTTTAATTGGAATCACTATTGATCTATTTGGAGTTTTGACTCCCTTTATGGTCTTTGACCCCTTTTGGAGATTTTTGTTACTTGTATTAAGTAATATGCCACCACCCCAAAATACATATAAATGATGATTTGTCCCCCAATTTACTGGTAAATAGATAATAGGCACCATTGTTGTTCTCTCCTAGACTACGGGAACACACATCACTTTATTCACTTAGCCCTAGAAAGAGATGATATGAAAGTGCCAAACCTAATTATATGAAATTTGGAAATGTTGATATTTGTATATCTTGTTATTTTGTAATCTTAAGTTCAGATATTCTTGAATAATCTTGCAAATATTGAGTTGATAATAATCTTGAATATGGAACAATCTTGTATAGTTGAACATTTTAAGAATCTTGTAAATCCACATCTTAAAACTTGAAACCTTTGGAAATGTTGATTCTCAGAATCCTTAACTTGTTGATATAATACTACCAAGTCATCCTTACCTAAATTTCAAAATTCATATGATCATAGATTGTTGTATATTTTATAATATCTCAATACTAAGAATTTAGTACCAACATTGAATGACCCTTTTCCTCTTTTGTCCATGCTTGGTGGGTCGTCCCTTTGGGATATACACAAACATTTGATTTGATCAATGCATAGAAGATATGTACATGTGATTTACTATGTTGATTGAAGAATAGAACGGATTTCAAGTTTCGATTCTTAGTCATTACATATACTTACATGTACTCTGGTTTATGTTTATAAAAGATTGTTTCTATTTGATTTAGACATGAAAAGAAATCATCATAATAGTTGGCCTTTTACATGATGGTATCAAATCTATAAACAAAGTACGTTCATGTATGTTTCACAAATTATAGGGTTAGCTAAAAATACAAATGGGATACATGTAATTTAGGCAAATAGATGACGATTAAGAAACCCTAATATCTTGGCCCATCTATTAGTATCTACCTAGGCTACATTTTGGAACCACTAGAAGTGTAGGTGGTCATGTATGTACCCTATCCTAACAATTCATGGAACTTTTGTACTCCATCCTTTCCTAGCAATTCATGAAACTTTTATATTGTGTCTACTAATTTTTAAACTCCTTCTCTGGGTAATAAATTGATTGAAACTTTCATTGATAAAGAAGTAATTGGATGGATGTGTGTGGATTTACAGTTAGGATCAGTACGGCACCACATTAACTATCATAAGTATACAAGATGGGTAGATTACCCTGCAAAAAAAAGAATAGAATGAATAAGTTGTGTCAACACAAGATGGTTGAGTTTATATAGTATCACATTTGATAACTTCCAGTTGAAATCTTGAAAATAATTTTTGAACATGATAAACTTATAGATAATCTTAGTTAAACCAACTAAGCATCATTAATATATGACATGAATTTACCATGCGTAGAACGCAAGTGCACGCGTCAGAGTAATATAGGCCTTTGTGAGGCCTGAGTTGAACTCAGTGAAACGTAATTATTAGTAGACTACTACTAACTACTTGCAATCATATAGACCGATTAAATTTGATTTGAGAGTTGATTAAAAAGGAAAAGTAAAATGAAAGAAAACCGAGCAATAGATTAAATGTTTGGTTTAATCAATTCAAATGGGAATCTTTAGGATTGCGGTTTCACCACAGGTTCTCGTTGTATTAATTCCTACATAGTTAACCTAATCCGTCTCTCATTCTGGGTAGTGGCATGTATTCAGAATTGCTCACTTTCATAATACAATTCACTACCTAAATCTAGGTCGGTTCCATGGTAGTAGTAACCTATACCCTAAACTAGGTGCAGTAAGACTGTACTCTGAGTTTCCACCATTAACCGTACATCGCCTTGTTCAAAGGATTTATTAGTTAATGTGAATTTGGTCTCTTTTCAACCGTTAATTCTTCTTTCAAATTAATTAAAGGCATTAGATTATCATTAGGGTGATCAATCATAATGATATAATGGAGAAAATGAAATCATACCACAGATTTAAGAGACAAATTATGAAATACTATGGTAAAAATGTCATACAACCATCACCCAGGCTACTCTCGGTCCTAATGATAAAGGGGATTAGCCCTGCATGTTCATCTCAATGAAAGATATGATGAGAGAAAGGGAAAATGTGGCAACACATCCCACTATCAAACAGACAGCGAGGTGTTACGCAAAAACGTGCAGAAATCACCATAACCACATATTATCAAAAACACATGTTAATTAAAACTGATTGCGGAAATCGGATAAACTGAGAAGCTATTACATCTGAGTCCTCATCCTGCAAGTCAAACATGTTACATAAACATATAAAAGATCTGATACGTGTCCACAACTTAAAGGAACAGCTGTCTAACCATCCCGTGAGTTCATCACCTATTTATACATAGAGGCCCACATTCGGCCAGTAGCATGATATACAAAACATCAACAACTACATATCGTGAAACAACGTCAAAACACCTCCAAGGACCTGAGAGTACAGGGATGACTCTAGACTCTACTGCAAAACACCAAAACAGCAGCATATCCATCTCTTTCCTTCTACTGCTCGTCTGGCTGCTCGGCCGCAACTCCGCGACCACCACCACGTCTAGCTCAAACACCTGAAAACCAGCGGGGTGAGACAATCAAACATTGTCCCAGTGAGAAACATAACTCCCCTCCGAAACTATAAAACTAGAAGGATAAAACAACAATAGAAGATAAACAGTAACACATAGAATAATAACAGTCTATACCGTAAGGCTATTCGTACCATCAAGCTTACCAGATATACGGGAGACATATCATCAATTCTTTTATGAAATAGGATTATCGAAATAAGATATATTGCCACATAACATGAGGAATCATAGAACCAACTGCAAGATATAACAGATTAGCTACACAAGCAAGGCCTCAACCAATGTTCCGTGTTTTGCCTTAAGCAGTAAATACTACACAGTTGAATTACGTATTTTATGCCCTAAGGAAGTGAATTGTACTGTTCAAATCCAACCTTCGGCTGCGAAGCCCATAACCGGTGCCATACAAGATCAATGGAAGAGCCAGACTCCATGACCTTTCCCCTCGTGGTCAGTGCACGAGAACCATAGCAGGACCGCAGTCTCATGCTCGAGTGGCCTCAGCCACAGGGTCAGCTCCACAGGCTACCCTTCCTCTAGCCTGCCTCGGTATAGGTCACGACGCTAGTATATCTAAGCCACGGGCCAGTTCACCGTGCTCTGAGCCATGAACGCATTCATGCTCTTCATATCACATATCCGGAGCCATGGGCCTATTCACCATGCTCATCACATATCCCGAGTCTACAACCGAAGTTGCACTCTTACCTCCTCACTTTAGGCTAGGAGAAACCTCGCATACTCAACAATATGCGCTCCGGGTTAGCCCGTAGGAGAACCCGTTTCACCATCACCAGCTCCTGACGATGATGGATCTATGGCTAGGGAAAACTACATGATATGTTCCACTGTGATTAATTAGTATCTTTTATATGGATTGCAAGATTCAACCAAGTTGTATGACATGAAAACTATAACAAGAAATAAATAACATAAAACTCAACATTATGCTTTCACTGTAATCAACATCATCTTGATCCATCACAAGTATTCAACATCAAATGTTATCACTTGGCCTCTCGCCAATCATCCGAATCCATCTCAAGGATCATCACATACCATGGGATCTCAATCCATCATCACATAGTGCCACTACCTCTCAAGGCTTACATCATCATCATGGGATAGCAATCCCCAATACTTTAGTCAAGTACATTCTACAGATTATTTCAACATTAAGAGTAACAATCACAGCAGAGTTACTCAACCTGTACATATACCTCATAGCCCCTTTTTTATTATTGGTTATACATCACCTGCATGGTTAGTATATACAATAATCATAGGCTTAATAGAAAGACCGGGCTATCAGTATAAGGTGACATCAGTGATTATTTACTTTATCAACCATGCATTAGCTTATGGTCATGTTTCATCATCAAGCAAGGCATTCAACATGCTTACCATTATCTCATCTTATTACAGATAAACAAGATGATCACATTCATGAATATAGCCAAGTTAAGTTAAATGAACAAGCTTTACCATAAGGAATACATTTAAGCATGCAACAGTGTCACCATCGTTTTAATCAAGAACATATCCAACGAATTAGTTTTTCATGATACGAAGAACCCTCACTGGAGGCACCAAGAACCCTCACTAAAAGGTTGTATCGGGCAACCTGTCCTCATCTAATGTCCATCCCACAATGGCCATCACCCAAGCGCAACGCGTAACGCAGCGTTTCAAGGTCTATCGTGCACTTATGCCATGCAGAATGTATCGGGCAACGCAGGGTCACAACAGCATCAAGGCGTGCAAGGAAACACAACATGTGACGGGGTGTCGGGCACCCAGCCCTATCGGGCAACACTTGTGTCGGGCAGCAGAGCAATGCCTAAACGTGACGCCCGTTAGAGAGACCCCTAGCAACGTCCATGACGGACAAGGTTATCCCACAAGAGGTATCCTCCAAGGGCACATCTCAAACTAACATCACAGACCTATTGTCCAGCCACCCAAACCATGGTGTAACGGTCGTCACAGGTAAGGTGATATTGTGACGCCCGTCATAGAGACAAGGGATATCGCCCGTCACCTCCCCATACTCATAACAACCACGGTACCACTCACAATATCATCTTCCACCTCAAGCATAAGGACACCCAAAACCCAAGTGGGTCAAGAAGATGGCTCACCTCAATCGACTAAGAAAGAGGGGTCTTGCACATCAACTATCCCCAAACGGCCACAAGGAAAACCCTAGAAAGAGAGTCACCACTATCGCCAAGCTCACCCTTCTAATCCATGGTGAGAGGAGAGTGTTGCTCAAGCAACTAGAATACAATCTCACCTCAATCGACTAGGAAAGAGGGGTGTTGCCATTGAAACTAGGAGCTTAATATCACTCCTCTAGACCAAAGAGAGAAAGGAGTATTGCTCACCAAGAGACCCTAAACCACAAGGATCGGACAACATGGATACTTAGGAAAGATACTAATCGAACAACATATAAGCAAGATCATAGAAGGAGATAGAGTAGTTAGGGTTAGGAGTTATGTAACCCGCCTTAAGCAAGCTCCAAGCTCCAAGCACCACCAAGCAAGGAAGAAGGAAACTCCAAAGATATCGGCCACCAAGCTTGCTCTTACAAGGGGTATCGGCCACCAACTTGCAAAGGAGAAGGGGTGTCGTGCACTAAGGTGGAGAAGAAACTAAGGAACCAAAGGAACTCCTAGCAAAGGAAAGGACACGCCTATATAGAAGAAAAGGGAGGAGAAAACAAGGTAGAACTAAGCAAGGTGTCGCCTACCTAGGGACACTTGTCCTAGTACACGAGCCACCATTCTAGCAAGCCCTTAACACATGTCCAAGGTCATTGATACATGCAAGCATCATGCACCAAGTGTCCACTAGTGGTGACACAAACGAGGTCAAAGCTTGGTCAAAGGCTCTAGGGCGACACACTCCTCATGGGCGACACACCCCCTTCTTGCCCGATACAAGGCTCAACTAAACCAAAGCAAGGCACCTCAAGGCCCAACAAGCTCAAAAGTACTCCAAGCAACGAGCCCAAGCTTTCCTCTCTACATTAGAGGAAGCAAAGAGAGAGAGGAACACCTCACAAGGTGACAAACTTGCCCACAAACCCTAGACCTGGTTTATTTGCAAGTAGCACCTCCAACTCTCAACAAAGCAAAACCAACCCTAATCACCACTAAAGGTGATTAGCAAGCACCAAAGCATCAAGGTTAAGCAAAACAAATAGGGTAAACCCTAAACGAAGGTCAGGGTCCTTACAAGCTAACCCCATTCAAGGGATTTCGTCCCCAAAATCCGAAGAGAAGAGCGAGGCATACTTCCTCCTCATCTCTTCCTCAAGCTCCCACATGGCTTCCTCAACGCCACGATGATGCCAAAGGACCTTCACAAGAACCAGGTCCTTCCTCTTCGGCTTCTTGACCCTTCTGTCAAGGATCGCCACAGGACCTTCCTTGTAGGTCACATCTTCATCAAGCTCAACTTCCACCGGCTATATCACTGTTCCCGAACCTAGATGACTTTTCTTCAACATACTGACATGGAACACTGGATGTAACCTGTGTAACTCTGGAGGCAACTCTAACTTGTAAGCTACCTTGCCAACACGCGCTATAACTGGGTAAGGCCCCATATACCTGGGTGCTAACTTACCCTTCCGACCAAACCTTAACACACCTTTCCATAGCGAGACTTTAAGATACACCTTGTCTCCTACTTGGAATTCCAAAGGTCATCGACGATTGTCTGCGTAAGACTTCTTCCTGTCCTGTGTCATTTTCAACTGTTGTTGTATCACTTTGATCTTTTCCGTTGTCTGCTGTACTAACTCAAGACCCAAAAGCTGATACTCACCAGACTCATACCAACACAAAGGAGATCTATACTTCCTTCCATACAAAGCCTCATAAGGAGCCATGTCAATGATCCGCTGATAACTGTTGTTGTAGGCAAACTCTATCAAACTAAGATGTACATCCCAGTTGCCTAGAAACTGCAACACACAAGATCGAAGGAGATCTTCTAAAGTCTGAATAGTCCTTTCAGACTGTCCATTTGTCTGTGGGTGAAAGGCGGTACTGAACCTCAACTGTGTTCCCAATGCTTTGTGCAACTGTTCCCAGAAACGACTCATGAACTGAGGACCTCTGTCAGAAACTATAGTTTCTGGCACACCATGCAAACATACTATCTCATCCACATATACTCGAGCGAGTTTCTCAGCTGTGTATGTCGTCTTTACCGGTAAGAAATGGGCATACTTTGTCAATCTGTCCACTATCACCCAAATGGAATCATGATTCCTAGTTATCCGGGGTAGACCAACTACAAAATCCATGGTTATATGATCCCATTTCCACTGCGGTATCGGCAAGGGTTGCAACGTACCTGCCAGCTTCTGATGCTCAGCCTTCACTTATTGACATACCGCACATCTAGCCACGAACTCAGCTACATCTTTCTTCATGCCAGGCCACCAATACAAGTCCTTCAGACTATGATACATCTTGGTGACACCTGGATGCATAGCATACATCGACGTGTGTGCTTCCTTGAGCACTAACTTCCTCAGATCATCAGCATCTGGAACCACCATCCTATCATGATAGCAAACTAGCCCATCCCCGGACTCATGGAACCCATCACACTTTTCACTGCCGAACTCTGATCTGATAGACTGTACCGCATTATCTGTCTACTGTGCATCTTTGATTTGTTGTTTCAATGTAGGCTTGACTTGCATTTGTGCTAAAAGTCCAGCTAACAAGGAAACTTCCATCTGTACATTCATCTGCTGCAAAGAAACAAACATATCTCATCTATGGCATACTAGGGAACTCAACTGTGCCTTCTTTGAAGAAATAGAAGAAGACTTTCTGCTAAGCGCATCAGCTACCACATTCGCCTTACCAGGATGATACTCGATAGTGCAGTCGTAATCGTTGATCATCTCCATCCATCGACGTTGTCGCATGTTCAACTCATGCTGTGAAAATATGTACTTCAGATTCTTATGATCCGTAAAGATCTGACACACTTCCCCATACAGATAGTGTCTCCAAATCTTTAATGCATGAATCACTGCTGCCAACTCCAAGTCATGAGTAGGATAGTTCTCCTCATGTTTCTTAAGTTGTCGTGAAGCAAAAGAAACCACATGGTCTTCCTGCATCAATACACAGCCTAAACCTTTCTTGGAAGCATCACAGAAAACAATATAGCCCTTTCCATGCTCTGGCAGGATTAACACTGGAGCACTGGTCAGCTTCTCCTTCAAACTCTGAAAAGCTTGCTGACATCGATCATTCCAGACAAAAGGTACATCCTTTTTAGTCAACTTCGTCATTGGCAACGCAATCGTACTAAAATCCTTGATAAACCTCCGGTAGTATCCTGCTAAACCCAGGAAACTACGAACTTTAGTCGGCGTCTTTGGTTGTTCCCATTCTGCAACGGACTCCACCTTCTTCGGGTCCACTTTGACTCCTTCAGCAGATATCACATGACCTAAGAAAGTCACTTCTTCCAACCAGAACTCACACTTACCGAACTTGGCATACAACTGATGTTGGCAAAGAAGGGTCAACGCTAAAGATGTCGCTCATTGTGGCGACCGAATCAATAAATCACGATGTAAACTCAGTGTAAGCGATTAACTAGCAGGGGAATATGAAAAATCACTAAGAATTAAAAAATTTTGGAAAGAGATCTTTAAAATATAAAACTCTTTTTATAAGAAACAAGATAAACTGTTCACAACATGGTTAAACATTACATCTCTGTGGAATCACCTCTCGAGTGATTAAATACATCCATTGCCCTATTAACTGTACAAGGCAAGATACAAAATCTCGAGGCTTAAATCCAAAAACCTCAGACCTACTGACTCCTAGGACCTAAGAGTACAGAGACGACATAAGACAATCTAACTATAGGACTTGACAGTCAATATCTCCACCTGAGATTCACTGCTGCCCCTGGTGTTGCTGTTGCTGATACTGCTCACCCTCAGATTGGTTTCTCCGTCCTCGACGTCCACCTAAAAATTTGAAACCTACAGGAGTGAGACAATTTGAACAATTGTCCCAGCGAGAGTTATAACTCTCCGCTAGAAGCTTTGTTATACAAATTAAGGAATAACATAAGCAAAGTAACTTAAATCATTCAACAGCAGGTTTGATAATAAGTAAAGCAACATTTACTTAAACAATCACTTCATTAAAGCATATGAAGAACTTGTATGCTAAATACTTGAACAGATCATAAATGTAAATAGTGTATCATCAATCATTGTTTCTCGTAGTTCAACCTAAGCAGATATGCTATGCGGTTGATTATATTTTACAAACATTATTATGCCCTACGGAGATGAGGTATACCACTCATACTCCAACCGATCACTACTAAGTCACATCGGCATCATACATAGGTCATCAAAAGAGTCGGATTCTTATGACCTCATCTTCCTCAGTCAGTGTGAGGATCAACATGCAGGACATCTCGTGTCTCTGCTAAGATAGCTTACCAGGGTATTCTAGCACTTCGCTATTAGAGTTACAGTGGCATTCTGTCCCCTCTTCTCTATTGAAAGATCTCTTGTTTATCTCTCATCGATGCGGTATTTAAAGGTTCCCTCGGGAGATTAGTGAAACATCACCCTGGCATAAACATATAGTGAAGGGTTGATAGATTAAGATACATCTACATCAATTCCTACACTATGACGTAAGGATATTTGCGTCCATATTCCCCCACATACTCAAAAGTATGTGATCCAGGAGTTCCCTTAGGAAAACCTGTTTCACCATCATTTAGCTTCTGACAATGATGGATCTATGATCAGGGCTCTACATGATATGATTATACTTGATTACTTAGGTACATTTCAGCATTCTTTTATCATAAAGCATGTTTTCAAACATTAATCATTAGAACAACAGCTATGAAAGTAGAATACTAAATGTATCAAGCTTAACTCACATCAATTATCATATGGATATCAATTCTTAATCAACTCATCATAAGTCATCTAATCAGTATGACCTTGATGTTGCTCATGGCTCTTACAGCCTATCAACCTCATATGATGCCACTTAAACTAGGCAACATAGTATGTCACTTATTCATAAAGCTACTAATCATGCTTTCAATGAATATGATATCATAACGTTTACCTAGTTATGATTACCTCTTGTTGACCACTTGCATGATTAGTATAATTGAGGATATACATATATAACAATATTAGCACAACACCAAAACCTTTCAATTTATTCATGGAGCACCACAGCCGTGCTCCCTTGCACGGTCGTGCAAAGGCAAGCTACCACGGTCGTGCTCCTTAGCACGGGCATGCTAAGATCAACATATCACCATTGATTTCTAGGGTTTGGATTTATTCACTTCAACATAGGGTTATTGAACCTCTTAGCTTACAAATCATAAAGATTCCTCATGTTACAACTTATAATTAGGGTTTCATACTCAAAGGCATAACCCAGAATTACTCCATTCATCAAATCACCCTAAATTAGGGTTTACTATTCACATTACCTGTTATTACCCTAGAATTAGGGTTTACTATTCACTTCATAGTGAATTGAACCCATAGCATCATTATGTATGAAAATTATTATCATTGATGCATTCACATTAGGTTAAGATTTATCAATCATCATAATTAGGGTTTCCATGATCTCACCTTGATAGATCATACCCTAACTATGTACATACTTACACATTGAAGGTATGTTACTTGATACTCATTCATATTAGGAGCCCTCTCTCTCCTCTCACTACTAGATGATGTTTACATCACTCTAGATTAGGTTAAGTTAATTTAACTTGATTAACATAGGTCAAGTCATCACCATTATAGACATTAAGGTTTGCTTGCTCAAGGGGTGTTGTCTACTTGAACCCTTCAAGGGTACCTTGGTAAACTTCTCCATTAATCATAACATGGGTCAATCTACTAATTACTTAACCCCTTAATGTCTTTAGGTATCATTAGGGTTTAGATTAAACAATCATTGAACCATCTAAGCCTTCAAGGCATTAAACAATCTTAACCCTAAAAGTCCCCAAACGGTTTCACACTTCAACCTCCAAATGGTTTTGAAACTGTTTGGAAGAGTTGACCGTTTGGTAACTTTGACCCTCAAGACCGCATAGACAAGATCACACTCAAGACTGTTTGCCCTTAAACGGTCTTGAAACTGTTTCATCATGTTGACCGTTTGGACATGGTTGACTTTGAAACCGTTTGAACAAATCACCTTGAAACCGCATAAGCCTAAATGACCTTGAGACCGTTTGCCCCTAAACGGTCTTGAGACCGTTTGGTCCAAACATCTCAAAACCACATGGACCTAAAAAGTGCATCAACACTTGCGATTGATTAGGGTTTTCAAGGTTGTACCCCTCAATTGACCTCATAAATGTTAAACACTTATCAATTGATACAATTGGGTTTATCCTTAACCAATTTGACACCCAATTGACCCTCAATTGATAGCCAATTAGGGTTGGAATCAATTGAATTAGGGTTTATAGTCGATCAACCATCAGCATCCATCAACATGAGTCTAATTGAGTTTGAACCTATAAACTATCACCCAATTGGGCCATAACCTAACCCCAAACGGTCTTAGGATCATTTGGACATCCTCCAAACGGTCTTGAGACCGTTTTCCCAAAGTCTCATCAAAATCTAAGTCCATTTGTTAAGGTTTGAACCCTAATTAAGTCACAAATCAGCACTTTTGATTATTTCAACAACCTATTGTGATTGGACCTTCAATTGATCAAATTACCTTAACCCTAGACCTCCGAACTGTCTTGGGTGATCACCAAACGGTCTTGAGACCGTTTGGGTGATCCCCAAATGGTTTTGAAACCGTTTGGGCCACTCAACTCAAACTTCAACCCAATTGGACCTTGAAATCAGCAATTGAACCCAATTAGGGTTTAAGTGATTAAAGTGCCTTCAACTTGGGATTTACTTGCAATTAGATCATGACTCTTTGTAGATGATTAATTCATAATGTATCCAAAATACCTCTAAATGGTCAATGCGTGGTAAAACCTCCCAAACGGTCTTGGAGACCGTTTGATTCTAAACGGTCTTGCAAACCGCATGAAATCAAACGGTTTTGAAACTGCTTAGTTTCAAACGGTTTTGCAAACTGTTTAGACCAAAGGTACAAGATCGTTTGGTAAATTAAGATAAAGATGAACTTTGGTATTAACTCCTATCATCTCCTACCTCAAGATTTAGTCATGTTCTTCACGGTTTTTCTTGCAAAAATGCAAGGGAATGTAGGGGAAAGGAAGAACTAGCAACTAACACATAGAAAATAGATGCTTAACAAAGCAAAAGGGTTTAGAGTTATAAAACCCGCCTTAAGGTCGTCCCTAGATCTCCAAGCTTTTAATGGTGTCTTGAGCTCCACAGGTTGGCCAAGGTCGTTTCTCCAAGAATTGGTTGGGAAAAGTCGGCTAGAAAGAGGAACCAAGTAAGAAAGATCATAAAACCAACCTTGCACCATGAATTCCTCCATGAATCTGAGCAAGAAGATGACCCAAGCTTACCTAGAACTCCTTAGCCATTCTCCTCTGCTCCAAAGCTCTGCCTTAGTCGGTTTAACAAGGGGATAAGTGAAGAAGTGAAGGAAACATTCCTTTGTTTGCAAAGGAAGATGTATATATATCTTTGGGGTTATTTCCAAAATAAGGACAACTTGTTTCTCCACTTATCATCTAGGTCCTTATATCCTTTAGGCATGTCCCTTCTCCTCATTTCTAAAGAAAAACTCCTTCTAAAACCAAAGGCTAAAGGCAAAGAAGGTCAACTTATTACTAAGGTGCACATATATAGGGTTATTATACTTATAACTTGGTGATTTAATTATAAAGGTTATCCTTCTTATATGATTATTCAAAAGAAGCACCCCCTTCATCATTTTTACTTTAAATGATGCCAAGAGTCATAAAAGATATTCTAGAAGATGTATTTTACATGTTTCATCCCATGTTTTGGGTAAATTGCACTTTACACCAAAACTAGGGTTTAGAGTACAAGGATTGCTCCACAAGCTGCATCTTGGTGCCCAAGCTTGGAGAATTTTAATGCCTTGAATGCTTAGATGGTTCAATGATTGTTTAATATAAACCCTAATGATACCTAAAGACATTAAGGGGTTAAGTAATTAGTAGATTGACCCATGTTATGATTAATGGAGAAGTTTACCAAGGTACCCTTGAAGGGTTCAAGTAGACAACACCCCTTGAGCAAGCAAACCCTAATGTCTATAATGGTGATGACTTGACCTATGTTAATCAAGTTAAATTAACTTAACCTAATCTAGAGTGATGTAAACATCATCTAGTAGTGAGAGGAGAGAGAGGGCTCCTAATATGAATGAGTATCAAGTAACATACCTTCAATGTGTAAGTATGTACATAGTTAGGGTATGATCCATCAAGGTGAGATCATGGAAACCCTAATTATGATGATTGATAAATCTTAACCTAATGTAAAGGCATCAATGATAATAATTTTCATACATAATGATGCTATGGGTTCAATTCACTATGAAGTGAATAGTAAACCCTAATTCTAGGGTAATAACAGGTAATGTGAATAGTAAACCCTAATTTAGGGTGATTTGATGAATGGAGTAATTCTGGGTTATGCCTTTGAGTATGAAACCCTAATTATAAGTTGTAACATGAGGAATCTTTATGCTTTATAAGCTAAGAGGTTCAATAACCCTATGTTGAAGTGAATAAATCCAAACCCTAGAAATCAATGGTGATATGTTGATCTTAGCATGCCCGTTCTAAGGAGCACGACCGTGGTAGCTTGCCTTTGCACGACCGTGCAAGGGAGCACGGCCGTGGTGCTCCATGAATAAATTGAAAGGTTTTGGTGTTGTGCTAATATTGTTATATATGCATATCCTCAATTATACTAATCATGCAGGTGGTCAACAAGAGGTAATCATAACCAGGTAAACGTTATGATATCATATTCATTGAAAGCATGATTAGTAGCTTTATGAATAAGTGACATACTATGTTGCCTAGTTTAAGTGGCATCATATGAGATTGATAGGTTGTAAGAGCCATGAGCAACATCAAGGTCATGCTGATTAGATGACTTATGATGAGTTGATTAAGAATTGATATCCATATGATAATTGATGTGAGTTAAGCTTGATACATTTAGTATTCTACTTTCATAGTTGTTGTTCTAATGATTAATGTTTGAAAACATGCTTGATGATAAAAGAATGTTGAAATGTACCTAAATAATCAAGTATAATCATATCATGTAGAGCCCTGATCATAGATCCATCATTGTCAGAAGCTAAATGATGGTGAAACAGGTTTTCCTAAGGGAACTCCTGGATCACATACTTTTGAGTATGTGGGGGAATATGGACGTGAATATCCTTACGTCCTAGTATAGGAATTGATGTAGATGTATGTTAATCTATCAACCCTTCACTATATGTTTATTTCGGGGTGATGTTTCACTAATCTCCCGAGGGAACCTTTAAATACCACATCGATGAGAAATAAACAAGAGATCTTTCGATAGCGAAGAGAGTACAGAATGCCACTGTAACTCTAATAGCGAAGTGCCAGAATACCCTGGTAAGCTATCTTAGCAGAGACATGAGATGTCCTGCATGTTGATCCTCACACTGACTGAGGAAGATGAGGTCATAAGAATCCAGCTCTTTTTATGACCTATGTATGATGCCGATGCGACTTAGTAGTGATCGGTTGGAGTATGAGCGGTATACCTCATCTCCGCAGGGCATAAAAATGTTTGTAAAATATAATCAACCGCGTAGCATATCTGCTTAGGTCGAACTACAAGAAACAATGATTGATGTTACACTATTTACATTTATGATCTGTTCAAGTATTTAGCATACAAGTTCTTCATATGCTTTAATGAAGTGATTGTTTAAGTAAATGTTGCTTTACTTATTATCAAACCTACTGTTGAATGATTTAAGTTACTCTACTTATGTTATTCCTTAAATGTTATAACAAAGCTTCTAGCGGAGAGTTATAACTCTCGCTGGGACAATTGTTCAAATTGTCTCACTCCTGTAGGTTTCAACTTTTTAGGTGGACGTCGAGGACGGAGAAACCAATCTGAGGGTGAGCAGTATCAGCAGCAGGAACACCAGGGGCAGCAGTGAATCTCAGGTGGAGATACTGACTGTCAAGTCCTGTAGTTAGATTGTCTTATGTCGTCTCTGTACTCTCAGGTCCTAGGAGTCAGTAGGTCTGAGGTTTTTGGCTTTAAGCCTCGAGATTTTATATCTTGCCTTGTATAGTTAACAGGGCGATGGATGTATTTAATCACTTGAGAGGTGATTCCACAGAGATGTAATGTTTAACCATGTTGTGAACAGTTTATCTTGTTTCTTATAAAAAGAGTTTTATGTTTTAAAGATCTCTTTCCAAAAGTTTTTAATTCTTAGTGATTTTTCATATTCCGCTGCTAGTTAATCGCTTCCGCTGAGTTTACATCGTGATTTATCGATTCGGTTGCCACAGTTTAGTGGTATCAGAGCTCTAGGTTCGTTGAGTCTACAGAGACATAGGACTTAGGATATCGAGTCTATTCTTAGTGTTTTCCAGTATATCTAATAGTGTCTTCTACTCCTCAGGAGAAGAAGATAAGTTAAGGATGTCTGGATCACATGAGGAATATGTGGCAGAGAGTAGCGTTGCTGCACCCCGAGAAGGTGCAAGGAACCCGGAGATAGAGTAACCTGTACCTGAGCCACCCCAGTTCAATCCAGTTGACATGGGGAACCCATCCGTTCAGACCATGTTTGGGCAGTTTATGACTGCCATGACACACATAATAGATAGGATGTCTATGCCTGCACCTAGGGCACCTACCCAACCTGAAGGACAAGTGATGGAGCTAGGACTTACACCAAAAGATTTTCAGTCTTCCAATGGGAGTCCCAGAATTCTATCACCAAAAACCCTAGAGAGGATTGATGTCTTCCCTAGGTTTACCTAGAACTGGTGCTTAGATAACAACTCCAACCCCATAAGAGTATGGAAGCCTTATCATAGTACAGATTTAGGATCGAACCCAAAAGACAACGGTCTTGTTGCAAGCAACAAGATGGAAAACGTACAGCACTTCACTTAGTTATTTTACTAATTGGCACTTATATCAAAAGGTTGGATTTTGATTGGTTTTTAGACTAAAGCATGAAAAGTAAATAAAGCAAGTAAAACTAAGATTTAACAAATGATGATGAATCACTGGGGTTAAGCATGTATTTACCACCGCTACACATGCATTGTATATGTACTAAGCAGGCAAGACTTATAAGCTAGATGCATGGATGTTCCACAAGACCGATGCCTTATAAGACAAGAGCGATGCATTGCATCCAAGGATGTTCCACAAGACCGATGCCTCGTAAGACAAGAGCGATGCATTGCATCCTTCGATGTTCCACAAGACTGATGCCTTATAAGACAAGAGCAATGCATCGCATCCTTCAAGGGTTAAGTAGCTCTCATTCGGTACATTTCTACGTGTCAATGAAGATATGTAGTCTTCCAAAGAGAGAATCTTACTCAACCTCATGAAACGTGCATCTAAAACTAACAAGCGAGCAATAATTATCAAATCGAATAGTATCTTTGTAGGCCTAGTCTCCTATTCGGATAACCTAGCTACGAGAAGTGCGGGAATGTTGCAACGCCAGCCATTCCCGATCAAATGGTCACATGCTTTACATCATTCCCCTCGCAAAGTGTGTTCCTTGACTTACCAAGGTTACTTCCATACAGATGGAAGTGCAACGGATGATAGTGAGTTTACTCCACTCTTTGAGATACACTCCTAGACACCGAAACGGATGCGTGGTGGATACACACACCAGAAACCAACACTAAATCGGTATTCGAGTCTCGAGAGCGGTCATAGACAAACCACAACAAAAGACAATAGATGCATACAAGAACGTGGCCATCATTCAAGCATGTATGAAACGATTTAGTATTAAAACGAAAGGATAACATCTTTTTAGTACAAAGTACAAAACATGGGCAGCGGGGCTAGTCCCCGCGCCCCAGTGGATGGAACTACTCGCTCCTCATAGGGGGAACAACAAAGGAGGAGGCAAGAAGAGATAGAAAGAACATCATCTCCACTGAGAAGACAAGGTTGAACCCTTGGTGGAGAGAGCAACGATCTTCACCCTTCCTGACTTTCTTGACGACGGATCTTCTCCTCTCGCCTTCTTTGTTGATGAGAGATAAGGTAGCTTTGCAATGGAACGTGAGTCTCAGACCGGCAGCCTCGGGCGGTGGATGGAGTTGTTCTGGTAGTAGAGAGACAGCCTCTGGACGTCTGGACCCTCCTCAGGGATGGCCCTTGAGGTCTTATTTATAGGCCTTGAGTGAGGTCAAACGGTCTGGAGACCGTTTGGGTTCAAACGGTCTTGAGATCGTTTGGCGTCAAACGGTCTTGAGACTGTTTGGCGTCAAACGGTTTTGAGATCGTTTGGCGTCAAACGGTCTTGGGACCGTTTGAACTCCATGCGGTCTTGGGACCGTTTGAACTCCATGCGGTCTTGGGACCGTTTGGCTTCATGCGGTCTTGGGACCGTTTGGCTTCATGCGGTCTCGGGACCGTTTGAACTCCATGCGGTCTTGGGACCGTTTGGCTTCATGCGGTCTCGGGACCGTTTGAACTCCATGCGGTCTTGGGACCGTTTGGCTTCATGCGGTCTCGGGACCGTTTTGAACTCCATGCGGTCTTGGGACCGTTTGGCTTCATGCGGTCTCGGGACCGTTTGAACTCCATGCGGTCTTGGGACCGTTTGGCTTCACTCGGCCTTGAGGTTGGTTTATTCTTTTATGATTTTTTTGTGCTTTTTCTGCAAGTGTAAAAGGAAAAAGTTAGTTTGATGATGTATTTACAAAAAGGGGTAAAATTAGGTTTATGTACCGTATAAACGTAAAAAGAGTATGGAAAACTAAAGAAAAAGACTAAGATAAACTACTAAAATAGGAGGTTATCACCCCCCCTAACTTAGAGTCTAGCTTGTCCTCAAGTTAGATAGAGCTGAGACATGAAATGGTGAGGCGATCTTAATTAGGGTCTCCATACTCTTGCTTCAATTCTTGACCTGAGTTCCCCAGGGGTCATATCGAGGCTTATTGCATGCCTTGATTCTTTTGGATTTCGAGAGTTGCTTGGATCTCAGGGTTTTTCCGTATCTCAAAATTTGCCTTGGGACCACATTTATTTTGTGCATGCCGTTGACTCTAATCAACTTTATACCTCTCTGGAAACCTACTGGAAGCTAGAGAGGGTATGAGGGTTGGCTAAAGGCTTTGAAGTGTAGCTCCCCTTCGAGTGGGGGAGGGGCTGTCTATGCTTTTTAGGATCTCACTACCGGGCACGACACATCTGCCTTTATGAGGGCAGCTGAATGTACCGGCCGGGCAAGTCCTTTATGAGCCTTTTCATATACTTGGAACTTTTAGGGTCTCACTACCGGACGCGACACATCTGCCTTTATGAGGGCAGCGGAATGTGCCGGCCGGGTGAGCCCTTTATCAGTTCTTCATATAGGTCCTTATGCGTGGCACAACTCTCATGATTTTATTCGTCTCTCTGGCTTTTATTCAAAAACTCACAGGCTTGGGTTTTGGAATGAGGATTTATTTTGGGCGGCCAAGCCTCTTTTATTTTGAAGAGAGGAAAGTTGTTCTTAAAGTCATGCACTTATTTGGTTTGTGGTCCTCTTGCAGAACTTTTTGATTCGGAAGTTGCCTAATTTCCCTCTCATCCTCGAGATCTCGGCTTATTTCTGCCCTGATTTTGGCCTGTGGAGAGTCAGATAAAGAATTGAAGCAAAAATACGGGATCCATAGTAGGTGGAAATTGATAAATCGCCATTTGATGTCTGAGTGCTATTTTCTTGCAGAGACTAACATGATTCTAGGGTTAGTTGAGGTTTTTTTTTTTTAGGGAATTGTAAAAAAAGAAAAGGGAGTATAGAAGTTGATACCTAGCCCTTGTCTAATGAATCGCCCCCTAACTTATCACACACTCTGTCCCCAGAGTGGCAAAGTGATAGGTTGAGAAGTCATTAGTACAAGGGTTGCGAGTTAAGGCAGATTTTCGGTAGCCCCTGGAGATCGGAGTAGAGTGGATGCGAATTGCCCTCGTAAAGATGGGGTCATTTGTGGCAGGAGGCTAGGCGATTGAAGTGCTCTTTGCTGTATGCCTTGGAGTGCTGACTCAGGAGCTCCATTAATTTCGCAGCGCACTCTTTTGCAATTTTGTCTTGATATTGTCTAGCAGGTCCTTTGCTTGATCATACTTCAAGTTACTGTGGTAGCCGCTGCCTTCGACATCAGTTTCCTTGGGATGTCCTACTTCATTATCCATGGATTAAGTCAGGTAGCTGCTATTCTCAATATTGATTCCATCTTCCATGTTGCCACTAACTGGAGGATGGTCTTTGTTGCAAGTGCTGCTTGATATGTGCTGCTTGGTTACACAAAAGTTCACGATATCTTTGTCCTTCAGAAGTAGCTCAAATACAAATACATCTCCAAACCTCAGATCGTTTTCTATCTGAAAGTCATACCAACCAACACCCATTTTGGATATCCTACGGTTCCCATCCTTATAGTGAAAAAGTTTTACGGGAAACTGCTTTGCTGAATGACTAAGCAATGCTCGACCAATTCCCCAAATGTTGTTCAGCTTCACAAATTGAGAGGGAATGCGCAAGTAAGTATTTTTAGAAAAGACGTGATGTTGCAGCCGTGCGCTTTCCCTCTGTCTCTTGGGCAGAGGAGTCTTCATCGGGGTTCGGTGTGTAGTCCGAACCTTCATCATCATTCGAAAAGATGTGCTCGACGTCTTCTTCAGGAGCCTCACCCAGGCATTTGGTGAGGCGGGTTATTTTACACAGGACGTCAATGATCTTGGTCTTGGGAGGAACGGCTTTGGTGGTGTTGTAAGTGTCCCTTATTTGTATGAGCCTGTCTCGCTCCTCCATCATCTGCTCCCTTGTCGGAGCAGGGGCAGTTCTGGATCCGGAAGCCTTATTTGGCGCCACTTCTGAAAAAAGTATGAGTTTCGTAATTTAGAGAAGATTTGAGACAGTTTAAATTTGATATGTAGTTATATCTTTTACATTTTGTGAAAGCAAAAAGGAAACGAAGACCGAAAACGGTTTCAAGACCGTTTGGTTCCAAACGGTTTCAAGACCGTTTGGTCCCAAACGGTTTCAGGATCATTTGGTCCCAAACGGTTTCAGGATCGTTTGGTTCCAAACGGTTTTGAGGACCGTTTGGCCTCAAACGGTTTCAAGACCGTTTCGTTCCAAACGGTTTGAGGATCGTTTGGCCTCAAACGGTTTCAAGACCGTTTGGAAAGCGAAGAGTCGCAGGTCGCCGGCGCGGGAGAAGGTGGAACGGCGCGAAGGTGAAGAACGCGCTGGTGCCTTCGACAAAGACGAAAACGATGAGAGAACGGCGACGGCGATGAAAGCGGTGGAAGAGTCGGTGAAGTCGGTCGAAAACGACGGCGCTGGCAACGTAAGCAGCGACTGGCGAAGGAATGAGCAGCGTGGAGTCGCCGGACTACCTTGCGGAAGGTGGACGGAAGGGCGACTTTGCGCGGATGCAACAGGAGCAAAAAGGGAAGCTCTTCGCACGAAAATTCTGGAGAAATCGAAGGTTCGAAGAGAGAAAGACGGAGGGGTAGGGTCGATATTTATAGTGATAGGTGGGTGACCTTTTGTATTCCAAACGGTTTGAAGACCGCTTGGTCCCAAGCGGTCTCAAGACCGTTTTGGTCCCAAACGGTTTCAGGACCGTTTGGTCTCAAACGGTTTCAAGACCGTTTGGTCCCAAACGGTTTCAGGACCGTTTGGTCTCAAACGGTTTCAAGACCGTTTGGTCCCAAACGGTTTGAGGACCGTTTGGTCTCAAACGGTTTCAAGACCGTTTGGTCCCAAACGGTTTGAGGACCGTTTGGTCTCCAACGGTTTCAAGACCGTTTGGTCCCAAACGGTTTGAGGACCGTTTGGTCCCAAACGGTTTGAGGACCGTTTGGTCCCAAGCGGTTTGAGGACCGTTTGGTCCCAAGCGGTTTGAGGACCGTTTGGTCCCAAGCGGTTTGAGGTGGGTTTGTATATTTTTATGTTTGTTTTTGAGTATGTATATTATTTTTTTTTGTATATTGGTTTATGAATTTTTATGTTGTTTGTTTTATGTATTGTTTTTGTAGTTTTGATTATGTAGATTTTTTTGTATTTTTAGATTAATGATGAAAGAACTTAAAGAAAGCAAAACAAATTCAAAAGAAAAATAAAAGACTAGAAATTAGAGAAGGTGATACTGAGGTCTTGGGTTGCCTCCCAAGAAGTGCCTTGGTTTTACGTCACTGGCTCGACGAAACTGTAAGGTTGTTATGCTGTGGGCGTAGCATCTCTGATATCGAGGGTTTGTTGATGTGTTTTGTCTTCCTGAGTGTAGTATCTTTTTAAACGGTGCCCGTTAACCGTTCGTTCTCCTCCGTTGTTGTCGATGATAATGGCGGCTCCAGTTGGGTAGATATGTTTTATGGTGAAGGGTCCGGACCATTTTGTTCGGAGCTTTCCGGGGAATAATCTGAGCTTGGAGTTGAATAAGAGCACTTTGTCGCCAACGGCGATATCTTTTCTCTTAAGATGTCCATCGTGCCACATTTTTGTTTGCTCTTTATAGATTCTGGCACTGTGATATGCTGTCATTCGGAGTTCTTCTAGCTCCTGTAGCTGGAGTTGTCTGTTCTCCCCTGCGCTTTTAAGGTCGAAGTTTAGTTGCTTGATGGCCCACCAGGCTTTATGTTCCAGTTCTACTGGAAGATGACATGATTTGCCGTACACCAAACAAAACAGAGTTGTTCCAATTGGTGTTTTGTAAGCAGTACGGTATGCCCAGAGGGCGTCAGGAAGTTTGGTGGACCAATCAGTGCGGTTTTTATTCACTTTTTTCTCAAGAATCGCTTTTATCTGTCTATTGGATACTTCTACCTGGCCACTAGTTTGTGGGTGGTAAGGTGTGGCAACTTTGTGGTGGACTCCGTATTTTCTCAGTAACGCTTCGAAACGTCGTTCCAGGAAATGGGTCCCGCCATAAGATATGACCGTTCTTGGAACTCCAAATCTCGGAAAAATAGTGTCTTTGAACAATTTGACAACAGGTTTGGAGTCATTGGATACGGTGGGTATAGCTTCGACCCACTTTGAGACGTAATCCACTGCGACCAAAATGTAAGAGAAGCCATATGATGAAGGGAAAGGTCCCATGTAGTCTACCCCCCATACATCAAACAGTTCAATTTCCTGCCACATGGTAAGAGGCATTTCATCCCTTTTTGATATGTTGCCCGAAAATTGGCATTTATCACAGGCTTTGACAAAATCATGTGAGTCTTTTGATATGGTGGGCCAAAAAAAACCAGATTGTAGAACTTTTATGGCAGTTTTCTTGGCGCCCATGTGCCCCCCCGTGGGTCCGGAGTGGCAGTGTTCCAAAACTGAGGTTATTTCTTCTTCTGGAAGGCACCGGCGAAAAAGTCCGTCGGCACAGAGGTAAAATAAGTAGGGTTCGTCCCAATGATAACGTTTTATATCATGAAGGAATTTCCTTTTATCCTGATATGAAGCAGACGGGTGGATGATCCCTGTGGCTAGATAATTGACGATATCAGCAAACCAAGGAAAACTATGAGTGGCCTTCATAAGCTGATCATCAGGAAGAGAATCCCTGATAGGGATTTTATCTTTTTCTTCAACCTCGATTCTGCTGAGGTGATCGGCTACAACATTCTCTACGCCACTTTTATCTTTGATTTCTAGGTCGAATTCTTGAAGCATTAATACCCAGCGGATGAGCCTGGGTTTGGCGTCCTGTTTCTGGATCAGATGTCGGATAGCAGAATGGTCAGTGTAGACGATGACTTTAGAGCCGATCAGGTAAGAGCGGAATTTTTCGAAGGCGTAGATGATAGCCAAAAACTCTTTTTCTGTGGTCGTGTAGTTTTTCTGTGCTTCGTCAAGCGTTTTTGATGCATAGTAGATGACATAGGGTTTCTTATCGATCTGTTGTCCTAAAACGGCTCCTATGGCATAATCACTTGCGTCGCACATGATTTCGAATGGTTGCGACCAGTCTGGAGCCCTTAGAATAGGTGCGGAAATTAATGCTTCTTTAAGGGTAGAGAAACTTCGCATGCATTCTTGGTCGAAAATGAACTCGGCATCTTTTGTCAGGAGTTGGGTCATGGGTTTAGCTATTTTCGAGAAATCTTTGATGAACCTTCTGTAGAACCCTGCATGACCTAGGAAAGCTCGAACGCCCCTTATGTCCTTCGGAGGTGACAACTTTGAGATAACATCAATCTTTGCTTTGTCGACCTCAATTCCCCTATCACTTACTCTATGTCCGAGGACGATACCTTCTGTTACCATGAAATGACATTTTTCCCAATTCAGGATAAGGTTTGTTTCCTTGCAACGTTGCAGGACTCGTTCAAGATTATTTAGACAGTTATCGAAAGAATATCCATAGACAGAGAAATCATCCATAAAGACTTCCATAACAGATTCGGTTAATCCGGCGAAGATGGCAGACATGCAGCGTTGGAAAGTAGCAGGAGCGTTACATAGCCCGAACGGCATTCTTCTGAAAGCATATGTCCCAAAGGGACAAGTGAAGGTGGTTTTTTCTTGGTCCTCTGGATGTATGGGTATTTGGTAGAACCCGGAGTAACCATCGAGATAACAGAAATACTTTCGGTGGGCCAAGCGCTCTAGGACTTTGTCAAGGAAGGGTAGAGGGTAGTGGTCTTTTCTTGTAGCTTTATTCAACTTCCTATAATCGATGCACATTCGCCACCCCGTTACAGTCCTAGTAGGTACAAGCTCATTTTTATCGTTGATCACTACAGTAGTGCCCCCTTTCTTTGGGACAACTTGAACTGGACTGACCCACTAAGAGTCAGAGATAGGATAGATCATGCCAGCTTTGAGTAGTTTGAGGACTTCCAAACGGACTACCTCTTTCAAATTTGGGTTCAGTTTTCTTTGATGTTCACGAGTGGGTTTAAATTCTTCAACCATAGGAAGCTTATGCATACACAGAGCCGGGTTTATGCCTGTGAGGTCGGTTATTTTATAACCAATGATCTTTTTGTGCCTCCTTAGTTTGTCCAGAAGTTTGGCTTCTTGGTCTTCGGTAAGGGTGGAGCTGATAATAACTGGGCATAGCTCTTCCTTATCCAGGAAAACATATTTAAGCCCTGTAGGTAAAGTCTTCAATTCAGGGGTTTTTGATGGTTCTGCTGCTTCGATGGTAGTGATGGCTTTAAGCTCTTCAAAAGTAGCCTTTGGTGCTTCTTCTATCTTTTCTAGGTATTGGATGTATTGCTGGACTAGTTCATTTGCAGAGAATTCAACTTCTGGATTGATAAGAGCATTCTCAAGTTCGTCAATTGGCTCGGAGATTTCTAATTGCGACATTTGTTGAATTGCGTCTAAAAGAAAGACTTCTTCTTGGATGCTGGGACCTTTCATGCTATCAAGGACGCGGAATTGAATTGCTTCTTTCCCGAGCCTAAGAATGATGGTTCCGGCTTCGACATCGATTAGCGCTCTGGCTGTAGCTAGGAAAGGCCTACCGCAAATGATCGGATACCTTAAGTCTTCTTTAATATCCATGATGACAAAATCACATGGAACGTAGGCATCCTTCCCTATCCTTACTGGGATATCTTCGATGATTCCCAACGGTGCGGTTATGGTGGAGTCGGCTAGTTGAATAGTCATTGCTGTAGGTAGTAGGTCAGTGAAACCAAGGCGTTGGCACATTGAGTGGGGCATAATGGATATACTAGCCCCGAGGTCAGCCAATCCTTTCTTTGTGGATGCATTTCCAATGCAACATTGGATTCCGAAGGAACCTGGGTCCTTCTTCTTTTTGGGTAGTTTGTTCAAGATGATGTCAGAAGTGGTTTGAGCGAGCTAGACGGTTTCCTGCTCTTTGGTGATATACTTACGTGATAGCAAAGTTTTGAGATATCTTGCCCATGCTGGTACTTCGGATAGAGCGTCAAGGAGTGGGATGTCAATATAAAGTTTCTTCATTGCTTCCTTGAATTTCTGAAACCTGGCGTCCATTTTTGTTTCTTGCAGTCTGCCCGGATACGGAATCCTTGGTTTGAATTGCGGGACCTTGGATTCTGCAGGTACATGCTCTTTGTTTTTGTCCTCTGTGCCTTTGGGGGATTTCCCAATCTCTTGTTGTGAGATCTCTTTCGTCATAAAAGTGGGCACATCATCATCATCTAGAGTGATCTTGATGGGTTCAGGAAGAATGCGTCCCGACCTTGTGGTGACGGCATTCAGCTGTTCGTGTTTATTTTGCCCGTATTTAGAGTTTGGATCAGGCTGCCCATCAAAAGTGCCTGTTGGGGGTTTCAATTGTGCAGCAATCTGGGCAAGCTGTGCTTCAACTGCCTTCTGTTGAGCTTGTTGGTTGGCCAGCATGGTTTGCTGAGACTGAAGCATTTGTTTTATCAAAGATAGCTCATCTTCCGGTTGCGCAGTGACGTTTTTCTGAGGGTTTTGTTGTTGAGACTGTTGAATATGCAATTGCAGGTGAAGCGGGGGATGAGTGTACTGATAGTAGGCTGATTGATTTCTAGGGTAGTTAGCCCTAGGGAAATTGTTCCTTGGGTTCCCTTGATTTTGGTTAAAATTGTTTGGAAATCCAGGAGGCAGCCTACTGTCAAGTCCCCCTTGTGTCTGATGTTGCGGATTTGCAGTTCCAGAGGGATTCCCATACTGGAATCCAGGATGGTTCCTTGGTTGACTGGGATTATAATAAACTTGTCCGGGAATAGTATGCATGGAGTTGACTTGCTCTGGAATCTGATCTTCAGCCTGATTAGTGATGGCCTCATAGGATTGTGGTGGTGGATGCAGATCCATCATCACATTATAGAGCATTCCGCAGGAAAGAGTCGGATGATCCGAAGCATGACAAGCTTCACAGGATCCTGTGACGGCTTTGACTTGATGAACCAGCGGGGTTTTCTTCTTATCAATTTCCCCTAGAGTTGTTTCAAGGGTTTGCTGTTTATGAGCGATTGTCTTCAAAGCTTCGGCTATTGACTTTAGTTCCATAGATTCCTCAGCTTTAAAGACTTTAAGGACGCCTTTTCCGGCTGACCGCCCCCAGTTGGACTGGTTTTCAGCTCCTAAAGTAACGATTTTCCAGGCATCTTCATAATTTTTCCTCATGAAATTTCCTCCAGATGAGGAATCTAGGAACTGTTTAATGTCATCGCTTACCCCCCGATAAAAAGTTTCAATCAATTGATTCTGTGAAATTCCATGATGAGGGCATTTGCGTAGAAGTTCCTTGAATCTTTCCCATGCCTCAGCGAGGGTTTCTCCAGGTAGCTGGGAGAAATGGTTGATCTGCCCTCTGATTTCATAGGTCAGCGAGGGTGGAAAGAACTTCTCCAAGAATTTTTCCTCTAGAGGGGCCCAAGTGGTTATGATGGGTTCTCTGTCCAATGAGTTGTACCAACTCAAGGCCCTTCCGGATAAGGTGAAATGAAACAGGTGGAGCATTATTGCGTCGAAGGCAATACCAGCTTGCGGGACCAGGCGGCATAATGCCTTAAACCGTTTCAAATGGTCCATGCAATCGTCTCCTGAACCTCCTGAGAAGGAAATTCCTTGCATAATCTGGATCCACTGGGTCCGAATCTCAAAGTTTGGGATGTTGATGATCGGAGGCCGGACCGGGTGGTTGTCTTCGTAATTCTTCGGGACAGCATAGTCCCTCAGTTGCTTGTTTCGTAATTCGAGCTGAGCAGCCTCGGTCTCTGCTCTTATGTGGGCTTGCTCTTCTGCTCGTATCTCCGCTTGTATTTGGGCACGGGTGTCTGCAATGAGTTGTGCCCGTTGTGCGGCGATAGCAGCATTGACTCTCTCCATCACCAAAGCGGCTTGATGCTGTTCGTCAGCCATTTGACTAGCGCGTTGGCGATTGAGACGGATTCTGCGGTGGAAACTTTTCTCTACCTCGGAGTCGAACTCCAGATCAGGGGAGAATCCTCGATTATGCGGTGATTGCATATACGGGTTCTACCTGAGTAAAGAAAAGAGAACACCTTTAGATAATAGAGAAAATATGAAAGCTTCAAGAAGATGATGAGTTATGATTCAAAAAGAAAGTGTAAAAAATCCTAACCAACTAGAAAAATAAACTAAGTGAAATACTAACGTTCCGTTGTCCCCGGCAATGGCGCCATTTTTTGATGGAGCTAGGACTTACACCAAAAGATTTTCAGTCTTCCAATGGGAGTCCCAGAATTCTATCACCAAAAACCCTAGAGAGGATTGATGTCTTCCCTAGGTTTACCTAGAACTGGTGCTTAGATAACAACTCCAACCCCATAAGAGTATGGAAGCCTTATCATAGTACAGATTTAGGATCGAACCCAAAAGACAACGGTCTTGTTGCAAGCAACAAGATGGAAAACGTACAGCACTTCACTTAGTTATTTTACTAATTGGCACTTATATCAAAAGGTTGGATTTTGATTGGTTTTTAGACTAAAGCATGAAAAGTAAATAAAGCAAGTAAAACTAAGATTTAACAAATGATGATGAATCACTGGGGTTAAGCAGGTATTTACCACCGCTACACATGCATTGTATATGTACTAAGCAGGCAAGACTTATAAGCTAGATGCATGGATGTTCCACAAGACCGATGCCTTATAAGACAAGAGCGATGCATTGCATCCAAGGATGTTCCACAAGACCGATGTCTCGTAAGACAAGAGCGATGCATTGCATCCTTCGATGTTCCACAAGACTGATGCCTTATAAGACAAGAGCAATGCATCGCATCCTTCAAGGGTTAAGTAGCTCTCATTCGGTACATTTCTACGTGTCAATGAAGATATGTAGTCTTCCAAAGAGAGAATCTTACTCAACCTCATGAAACGTGCATCTAAAACTAACAAGCGAGCGATAATTATCAAATCGAATAGTATCTTTGTAGGCCTAGTCTCCTATTCGGATAACCTAGCTACGAGAAGTGCGGGAATGTTGCAACGCCAGCCATTCCCGATCAAATGGTCACATGCTTTACATCATTCCCCTCACAAAGTGTGTTCCTCGACTTACCAAGGTTACTTCCATACAGATGGAAGTGCAACGGATGATAGTGAGTTTACTCTACTCTTTGAGATACACTCCTAGACACCGAAACGGATGTGTGGTGGATACACACACCAGAAACCAACACTAAATCGGTATTCGAGTCTCGAGAGCGGTCATAGACAAACCACAACAAAAGACAATAGATGCATACAAGAATGTGGCCATCATTCAAGCATGTATGAAACGATTTAGTATTAAAACGAAAGGATAACATCTTTTTAGTACAAAGTACAAAACATGGGCAGCGGGGCTAGTCCCCGTGCCCCAGTGGATGGAACTACTCGCTCCTCATAGGGGGAACAACAAAGGAGGAGGCAAGAAGAGATAGAAAGAATATCATCTCCACTGAGGAGAGAAGGTTGAACCCTTGGTGGAGAGAGCAACGATCTTCACCCTTCGTGACTTGCTTGACGACGGATCTTCTCCTCTCGCCTTCTTTGTTGATGAGAGAGAAGGTAGCTTTGCAATGGAACGTGAGTCTCAGACCGGCAGCCTCGGGCGGTGGATGGAGTTGTTCTGGTAGTAGAGAGACAGCCTCTAGACGTCTGGACCCTCCTCAGGGATGGCCCTTGAGGTCTTATTTATAGGCCTTGAGTGAGGTCAAACGGTCTGGAGACCGTTTGGGTTCAAACGGTCTTGAGACCGTTTGGCGTCAAACGGTTTTGAGATCGTTTGGCGTCAAACGGTCTTGGGACCGTTTGAACTCCATGCGGTCTTGGGACCGTTTGAACTCCATGCGGTCTTGGGACCGTTTGGCTTCATGCGGTCTTGGGACCGTTTGGCTTCATGCGGTCTCGGGACCGTTTGAACTCCATGCGGTCTTGGGACCGTTTGGCTTCATGCGGTCTCGGGACCGTTTGAACTCCATGCGGTCTTGGGACCGTTTGGCTTCATGCGGTCTCGGGACCGTTTTGAACTCCATGCGGTCTTGGGACCGTTTGGCTTCATGCGGTCTCGGGACCGTTTGAACTCCATGCGGTCTTGGGACCGTTTGGCTTCACTCGGCCTTGAGGTTGGTTTATTCTTTTATGATTTTTTTGTGCTTTTTCTGCAAGTGTAAAAGGAAAAAGTTAGTTTGATGATGTATTTACAAAAAGGGGTAAAATTAGGTTTATGTACCGTATAAACGTAAAAAGAGTATGGAAAACTAAAGAAAAAGACTAAGATAAACTACTAAAATAGGAGGTTATCAACAAGGAATCGACAAGACGTTCGAATGACTTCACCGAGTGGGAGCAACTGAGTACTTTGGAACAGCTGACCCTGCAGATGCCGATCTATGGTTAACCGAGTTAGAAAAGGCCTTTAGAATCCTGAACATCCCAGAAGTTGATGAGGCAAGGATGTTATGCATTCTTAGCCCATGTGGTAGATACTACCATGGAGAGTCCTAACCCTGCTGAAGTTCATGTAGTCAGAGAATTTGAAGATGTATTTCCTGAAGAACTTCCAGGTGTGCCACCGCCTCAGGAAATTGATTTTGAAATCAATTTGATCCCAGATACACAACCTATAGCACAAACACCGTATAGGATGGCGCCTGCTAAGATGTTAGAACTCAAGAAACAACTGCATGAGTTGCTTGAGAATGGTTTCATCCGACCGAGTAATTCACCTTGGGGTGCTCTAGTTCTTTTCGTTAAAAAGAAAGAAGGATCCATGCGGTTGTGCATTGATTACATACTACTAAATCAAGTAACATTAAAAAACAAGTACCCTCTGCTGAGAATTGATGATCTTTTTGATCAATTATGTGGTGCAACCGTCTTCTCAAAGATAGACTTGAGATCAGGATATCATCAACTTCGTATTAAGGATAGTGACATATCCAAGTCTGCCTTTAGGATGAGGTATGGTCACTATGAGTTCACAGTTATGTCATTTGGACTAACTAATGCACCAGCTGCATTTATGGAACTCATGAATAGAATCTTCTGACCTTTTCTTGATCAGTGTGTTGTTGTCTTCATAGATGACATTCTGATCTATAGTAGGGGTACTCAGCAGCATGAACAACATCTTCGTCAGGCTCTAACTTTGCTAAGAGAACATAAGATATACGCTAAGTTTAACAAGTGTGAGTTCTGGTTACCGGAAGTATCTTTCCTTGGACATGTGATATCTGCCTCGGGTATTCGTGTTGACCCTAAAAAGGTAGAATTTGTTCTACAATGAAAACAACCAAAGACACCAACGAAGATCCGTAGTTTCTTAGGATTGGCTGGATATTACCGAAGATTCATTAAGAACTTCAGTTCCATAGCCTTACCCTTGACTAAGTTGACCCGGAAGGAAGTTCCTTTTGTCTGGAGTGATAAGTGTCAGTAATCTTTCCAACTGTTAAAGGAGAGGTTGACAAGTGCACATGTACTTGTGTTACCTGAGCAAGGCAAATGATACATAGTTTTCTATGATGCCTCCAAGAATGGACTCGGATGTGTGTTGATGCAAGATAAATAAGTGATTTCTTTTGCTTCCCGATAGCTTAAGAAACACGAGGAGAATTATCCAACACATGATCTAGAGTTAGCGGCTGTGGTTCATGCCTTGAAAATATGGAGACATTATCTCTATGGAGAAACATTCCAGATTTTCACTGATCATAAGAACCTTAACTATGTCTTATCTCAGCACGAACTTAACATGAGGCAATGTCACTGGATGGAATTAATCAAGGACTACGATTGTACAATTGATTACCATCCAGGGAAGGCCAATGTGGTTGCAGATGCTTTGAGTAGGAAATCAACAACACCAGCAATAGATAGAGCACAACTAAACTCTTTAGTATGCTCTAGGAGAGATATTCTTATCTCTTTAAGGCAAGACAATGTATAGTTGAAGGTGTCATTGTTAGCCGGGTTGTTAGCTGAGATGCATATAAAACCTACCCTAAGAGAGAAGATCAAGGAGGCACAACAAGTTGATGCTGCAGTTCAACAGATCAGATCG
The DNA here is from genome assembly GCA_963693085.1 of Alisma plantago-aquatica. NCBI lineage: Eukaryota > Viridiplantae > Streptophyta > Magnoliopsida > Alismatales > Alismataceae > Alisma > Alisma plantago-aquatica. The sequence goes on from OY856413.1 coordinate 272,821,904, forward strand.
GAGTATGGTGATGAGAAACGAGATGGATTCCATGACTCAGATGATCAAGTAGCATGTTATCATGGAAAGATGATAGTGCCAGATGTGGATAACTTAAGAAAGTTAGTCCTGGAAGAAGCTCATTCTTCAATGTATGCTATGCATCCAGGAAGCATCAAAATGTATCGAAACTTGAAAGATATGCATTGGTGGCCTGGCATGAAGAAGGGCGTTGCTGAGTTTGTTCTGAGGTGTCCTGTGTGTCAGCAGGTTAAAGATGAACACCAGAAGCCTGCAGGAACAATGCAACCTTTACCCATACCACAGTGGAAGTGGGATCATGTAACCATGGACTTTGTTGTTGGCCTACCTAGGACAAGAAAAGGACATGATTCCATTTGGGTAATAGTTGATAGGTTGACAAAGACAGTGCATTTCTTGCCTGTCAAAACAACCTATTCTGTTGAGAAGCTAACACAGTTGTATGTTGAAGAGATAGTGCGACTGCACGGAGTTCCAGTCACTATAGTTTCAGACAGAGATCCCCAGTTTACGAGTCGTTTTTGGGAGCGAATGCACAAAGCTTTAGGCACCCAGTTAAGGTTTAGTACAACCTTTCACCCTCAGACTGATGGACAGTCAGAAAGGACTATACAGACCTTGGAGGACTTGTTGAGAGCATGTGTTCTCCAGTTTACAGGGAGTTGGGATCTACACCTAAGCTTGATAGAGTTTGCCTATAACAATAGCTATCAACATAGCATTGACATGGCACCTTATGAAGATTTGTATGGTAGACGTTGTAGATCACCCTTATGTTGGTATGAGACGGGTGAATATCAACTGTTAGGTCCTGATCTTGTGCAGCAAACCACAGAGAAGATTAAAGTAATACAACAACAGATTAAGACTGTACAGGATAGGCAGAAATCATATGCTGATAAGCGTCGTACACCCTTAGAATTCCAGGTTGGAGACAGAGTGTATCTCAAAGTCTCACCATGGAAGGGAGTTCTAAGGTTTGGAAGGAAAGGGAAGTTAACTCCTAGGTTTATGTGGCCTTATCCAATCATTGAACGGGTTGGAAAGGTAGCCTATAAACTAGAGTTACCACCAGAGCTATAGAAGTTACACCCTATGTTTCACATTTCTATGCTGAAGAAATGTCACCCTGATACCGAGTCAGTTCTACAGATCTTAACCCTAAAATTCCCCAAACGGTTTCACACTTCAACCTCCAAATGGTTTTGAAACTGTTTGGAAGAGTTGATCGTTTGGTAACTTTGACCCTCAAGACCGCATAGACAAGATCACACTCAAGACCGTTTGCCCTTAAACGGTCTTGAAACCGTTTGGACATGGTTGACTTTGAAACCATTTGAACAAATCACCTTGAAACCACATAAGCCTAAATGACCTTGAGACCGTTTGCCCCTAAACAGTCTTGAGACCGTTTGGTCCAAACATCTCAAAATCGCATGGACCTAAAAAGTGCATCAACACTTGCAATTGATTAGGGTTTTCAAGGTTGTACCCCTCAATTGACCTCATACATGTTAACCACTTATCAATTGAGCCAATTAGGTTTATCCTTAACCAATTTGACACTCAATTGACCCTCAATTGATAGCCAATTAGGGTTGGAATCAATTGAATAAGGGTTTATAGTCGATCAACCATCAACATCCATCAACATGAGTCTAATTGAGTTTGAACCTATCAACTATCACCCAATTGGGCCATAACCTGACCCCAAACGGTCTTAGGATCGTTTGGACATCCTCCAAATGGTCTTGAGACCGTTTTCCCAAAGTCTCATCAAAATCTAAGTCCATTTGTTATGGTTTGAACCCTAATTAAGTCACAAATCAGCACTTTTGATTATTTCAACAACCTATTGTGATTGGACCTTCGATTGATCAAATTACCTTAACCCTAGACCTCCAAACAATCTTGGGTGATCAACAAATGGTCTTGAGACCGTTTGGGTGATCTCCAAACGGTTTTGAAACCGTTTGGGCCACTCAACCCAAACTTCAACCCAATTGGACCTTGAAATCAGCAATTGAACCCGATTAGGGTTTAAGTGATTAAAGTGCCTTCAACTTGGGATTTACTTGCAATTAGATCATGACTCTTTGTAGATGATTAATTCATAATGTATCCAACAGACCTATAAATGGTCAATGCATGGTCAAACCTCCCAAACGGTCTTGGAGACTGTTTGATTCTAAACGGTCTTGCAAACCGCATGAAATCAAACTATTTTGAAACTGTTTGGTTTCAAACGGTTTTGCAAATCGTTTAGACCAAAGGTACAAGATCGTTTGGTAAATTAAGATAAAGATGAACTTTGGTATTAACTCCCATCATCTCCTACCTCAAGATTAAGGCTTGTTCTTCACGGTTTTGCTTGCAAAAATGCAAGGGAATGTAGGGGAAAGGAAGAACAAGCAACTAACACATAGAAAAGAGATGCTTAACAAAGCAAAAGGGTTTAGAGTTATAAAACCCACCTTAAGGTCATCCATAGAGCTCCAAGATTCCAAGATTTCAAGCCTTTAATGGCATCTTGAGCTCCACAGGTTGGCCAAGGTCGTTTCTCCAAGAATTGGTTGGGAAAAGTCGGCTAGAAAGAGGAACCAAGTAAGAAAGATCATAAAACCAACCTTGCACCATGAATTCCTCCATGAATCCGAGCAAGAAGATGACCCAAGCTTACCTAGAACTCCTTAGCCGTTCTCCTCTGCTCCAAAGCTCTGCCTTAGTCGGTTTAAAAAGAGGATAAGTGAAGAAGTGAAGGAAACGTTCCTTTGTTTGCAAAGGAAGATGTATATATATCTTTGGGGTTATTTCCAAAATAAGGACAACTTGTTTCTCCATTTCTCATCTAGGTCCTTCTATCCTTTAGGCACGTCCCTTCTCCTCATTTCTAAAGCAAAACTCCTTCTAAAACCAAAGGATAAAGACAAAGAAGGTCAACTTATTACTAAGGTGCACATATATAAGGGTTATTATACTTATAACTTGGTGATTTAATTACAAAGGTTACCCTTCTTATATGATTATTCAAAAGAAGCGCCCCCTTCATCATTTTTACTATAAATGATGCCCAGAGTTATAAAAGATATTCTAGAAGGTGTATTTTACATGTTGCATCCCATGTTTTGGGTAAATTGCACTTTACACCAAAACTAGGGTTTAGAGTACAAGGATTGCTCCACAAGCTGCATCTTGGTGCCCAAGCTTGGAGAATCCATCATACTTCATCATATTCATTCTTATGATGTCTCCACACCAAAGGAATGTCTTATCATGGGTAATTTGCAAGTTAACCCCTCTAATTGGGTAAATTGCACATAGGTCCATGTATTACAAAACAATACTACAACATTGTTCAAAAAGGACAGAAATAGAAATATATGTTCCTCAGGTGCTTTAATTACATTCCAAAAGATAATCTCAAGTATCTAATTACATAATTAAGCAAAACACCTAGGGTTTGCTCATAACCCAGGTCAGGGATGTTACACTCATGCTCTTGTTTGTCCCGACTATAGATCAAGATGTCATCTATAAAGACTATGACAAACAGATCTAAGAACAGACGGAACACTCTGTTCATCAGGTCCATGAAAGCAGCAGGTGCATTGGTTAGCCCAAACGGCATAACCACGAAATCAAAGTGACCATACCTCGTCCTAAAAGCTGACTTTGGTATGTCATCCGCCTTAATCCTCAACTGATGATAACCGGACCGTAGATCGATCTTTGAGAACACTGTCGCACCACGCAACTAATCGAATAGATCATCTATCCTCAGCAACGGGTACTTGTTCTTGATCGTGACTTTGTTCAATTGTCGGTAATCTATACACAACCGCATCGATCCATCCTTTTTCTTGACGAACAATACTGGAGCACCCCAAGGCGGCGTGCTCGGTCGGATGAAACTTTTTTCCAACAACTCTTGCAACTGCTTCTTCAGCTCTGCCATTTCTACTGGAGACATCCTATATGGTGTCTGTGCAACTGGCTGTGTTCCTGGTACCAGATTGATCTCAAAATCAATCTCTCGGGGTGGAGGAACACCCGGGAACTCTTCAGGAAACACGTCGGCAAACTCTTGAACAACTGACACTTCCTCGAGACTAAGACCTTTCACCTTGGTAGCCACAACGGTATCCACCATGTGAGCTAAGAATGCCTCACATACTTGCCGTAGAAACTTCTCTATCACCATAGCTGATACTAAACACGTCGGAAGAATCTTCCTATCTCCCTGGAAGATCCACCTCTCTCCCCCATCGTCAAACACAGCCTGCTTGGAACCACAGTCCAAAACAACCTTATACTTCTCTAAAGTATCCATTCCAAGGATAACATCGAAACCATGCATATCAAGTGGTATAAGATCCACTTGAACGTTGTGTCCCACGAAAGACAAGACACAAGATGGACACTCTTCATGAAGCAATGAGGAACCATCAAGAGGGGTTTCTAACAACAAACTATCCTTCTTACAGCTAATAGGTAAACGACAGTTTTCAAGCATACTATAGGCGATAAAAGAGAGTGTAGCACCCGGGTCAACCAGAACAGATATAAAGCAAGGAGAAGACATATCAGAATGAAATAATTCCATCTGACCTGTCACCACTCGCGGGTTGACTATCACCTCCGGCTGATTCATAGCGTAGAATGGAGCTGTTGCTTGCTGTACACGTCCTCTGTTTCCTTGAGTAGACGATCCCGCTTGCGACGCTTGACCACGTCCTCACCCTCTACTACCATTGGGCTGTTGTCGATCTGACCCTTGTTGATTCTGTCTTGACTTTTGCGTCACCTCAACATCTATATTCGGGCAATGTAACTTGAGATGCCCGGTCTGACCACAAAGATAGCACGCCCTATCATCGAACCGTGGCCTAGATGGTCCTGTCACTATCACTGAAGATGTACTATGTGCCTTAGATGGTGAAGAAACATAGCCTCTTCCGTTACTCGGAGACCACTGCGATGGTACACCAGAACCTCTCATCACAAAAGGTGTTGAAAACCTTGGCTTCTTGAAGCCACAAAACCTTTGTCCCTGGAACTGAGCAGGCCTCTTCTTAGACATGGATTCTCTTTTCTCCCCTACTGACCGTTCAATCCTCCGGACAGATTCCACAAACATAGCAAACCGCTCTCTGTTCTCCAACGCAGAAACAGGTGTTGTCAACTCAGAACTCAGACCCTTCTCGAAACATCTGATCCATTCCTCATATATCACTGCCATATGAGGACAAAACCTCAACAGATCCATGAACTTGGCCTCATACTCGGTGATGTTCATCGTTCCTTGTCGTAGGCACTTGAACTGATTGATCTTCTCATCCAGATACGTCTTCGGGAAGTATCTGCTGACGAACTCGTGCCGGAAAACATCCCAACAGATCACCTCACCAGGCCGCTTCTCTTCCTCGATGGTCCACCAGTGACCAGCACTACCCTTTATAAGGTAGACAGCGTGCTTTACTTTGTCTGCTTCGGGGATGTCGAGGATCCGGAAAGCCTTCTCAAGACTTGTCAGCCACAGATCTTCATTCGCTGGATCAGCCGTTCCAGCATAATCCAAAGCTCCGACTCGGCGAAGCCGCTCGAAGGTCTTCCCAATACCTGATGCTTCTCCATGGGGAGCCTGTGCTCTCGGAGGAGGCACTGGCAATCTCTCAACCATGAGATTCATCGTAGCCATCATCTGCCCCATAAACTATTAATAGGCAGGATGTTCAAGAATGGTTGGGTTAGGTTGGGGTACCTCAGGCACCCGATCTTCATGTGCCTGCCTAAAAGCTCCATCAACTGATGCAGCATCGCTATACTCAAGAGCATGTTCTTCATGGTTTCCAGACATCTTGAATTTTCTTCTGCTGAGGGCAGAAGACGATCATAAGAAAGTCTGGACAACTCACAAGAATAGACTCAACCTAGTCCTAAATCCCTGTAGACTTAGTGAACCTAGGGCTCTGATACCAAAACTTGTGGCAACACATCCCACTATCACACAGACAGCGAGGTGTTACACAAAAATGTGTGGAAACCACCATAACCACAGATTATCAAAAACACGGGTTAATTAAAACTGATTGTGGAAAGTGGATAAACTGAGAAGCTATTACATCTGAGTCCTCATCCTGTAAGTCAAATAGGTTACATAAACATATACAAGATTTGATACGTGTCCACAGCTTAAAGGAACTGCTGTCTAACCATCCTGTAAGTTCATCACTTGTTTATACATAGAGGCCCACATTCGGCCAGCAGCAAGATATACAAAACATCAACAGCTAGACATCGTGAAACAACGTCAAAACACCTCCAAGGACCTGAGAGTACAGGGATGACTCTAGACTCTACTGCAAAACACCAAAACAGCAGCATATCCATCTCTTGCCTTCTACTGCTCGTCTGGCTGCTCAGCCACAACTTCGCGACCACCACCATGTCTAGCTCGAACACCTGAAAACCAGTGGGGTGAGACAATTGAACATTGTCCCAGCGAGAAACACAACTCCCCGCTGAAACTATAAAACCAGAAGGATAAAGCAACAACAGAAGATAAACAGTAACACATAGAATAATAACAGTCTATACCGTAAGGCTATTTGTACCATCAAGCTTACCAGATATACGGGAGACATGTCATCAATTCTTTTATGAAACAGGATTATTGAGATAAGATATATTGCCACATAACATGAGGAATCATAGAAGCAACTACAAGATATAACAGATTAGCTACACAAGCAAGGCCTCAACCAATGTTTCATGTTTTGCCTTAAGCAGTAAATACTACACGGCTGAATTATGTATTTTATGCTCTGAGGAAGTGAATTGTACCGTTCAAATCCAACCTTCGGCTGTGAAGCCCATAACCGGTGCCATACAAGGTCAATGGAAGAGTCGGACTCCACGACCTTTCCCCTCGTGGTCAGTGCACGAGAACCATAGCAGGACCGCAGTCTCATGCTCGAGTGGCCTCAGCCACAGGGTCAGCTCCACAGGCTACCCTTCCTCTAGCCCGCCTCGGTACAGGTCACGATGCTAGTATATCTGAGCCACGGGCCAGTTCACCGTGCTCTGATCCATGAACGCTTTCATGCTCTTCATATCACATATCCGGAGCCATGGTCCTATTCACCATGCTCATCACGTATCCCGAGTCTACAACTGAAGTTGCACTCTTACCTCCTCACTTTAGGCTAGGAGAAACCTCGCATACTCAAAAATATGCGCTCTGGGCTAACCCGTAGGAGAACCCATTTCACCATCACCAGCTTCTGACGATGATGGATCTATGGCCAGGGCAAACTACATGTTATGTTCCACTGTGATTAATTAGTATCTTTTATATGGATTGCAAGTTCAACCAAGTTGTATGACATGCAAACTATAACAAGAAATAAATAACATAAAACTCAACATTATGCTTTCACTGTAATCAACATCATCTTGATCCATCACAAGGATTCAACATCACATGTTATCACTTGGCCTCTCTCCAATCATCCGAATCCATCTCAAGGTTCATCACATACCATTGGATCTCAATCCCTCATCACATAGTGCCACTGCCTCTGAAGGCTTACATCATCATCATGGGATAGAAATCCCCAATACTTTAGTCAAGTACATTCTACATATTATTTCAACATTAAGAGTAACAATCACAGCAGAGTTACTCAACCTGTACATATACCTCATAGCCCCTTTTTTATTGTCTATGCATCACCTACATGGTTAGTATATACAATAATCATAGGCTTAATAGAAAGACCAGGCTATCAGTATAAGGTGACATCAGTGATTATTTACTTTATCAGCCATGCATTAGCTCATGGTCATGTTTCATCATCAAGCAAGGCATTCAACATGCTTACCATTATCTCATCTTATTACAGATAAACAAGATGATCACATTCATGAATATATCCAAGTTATGTTAAATGAACAAGCTTTACCATAAGGATTACCTTTAAGCATGCAACAGTGTCACCATCATTTTAATCAAGAACATATCCAATGAATCAGTTTTTCATGATACGAAGAACCCTCACTGGAGGCACCAAGAACCCTCACTAAAAGGTTGTATCGGGCAACCTGCCCTCATCTAATGTCCATCCCACAATGGCCAGCACCCAAGCGCAATGCGTAACGCAGCGTTTCAAGGTCTATCATACACTTGTGCCATGCAGAATGTATCGGGCAACGCAGCGTCACAACAACATCAAGGCGTGCAAGGAAACGCAACAGGCGATGGGGTGTCGGGCACCCAGCCCTATCGGGCAACACTTGTGTCGGGCAGCAGAGCAACGCCTAAACATGACGCCCGTCAGAGAGACCCCTAGCAATGTCCACGATGGACAATGTTATCCCACAAGAGGTATCCTCCAAGGGCACAGCTCAAACTAACATCACAGACCTATTGTCCTGCCACCCAAACCATGGCCTAACGGCCATCACAGGCAAGGTGATATTGTGACGCCCGTCACAGAGACAAGGGATATCACCCGTCACCTCCCCATACTCATAACAACCACGGTACCACTCACAAGATCATCTTCCACCTCAAGCATAAGGACACACGAAACCCTAGTGGGTCAAGAAGATGGCTCACCTCAATCGACTAAGAAAGAGGGGTCTTGCACATCAACTATCCCCAAACGGCCACAAGGAAAACCCTAGAAAGAGAGTCACCACTATTGCCAAGCTCACCCTTCTAATCCATGGTGAGAGGAGAGTGTTTCTCAAGCAACTAGAACACAAGCTCACCTCAATCGACTAGGAAAGAGGGGTGTTTCCCATGAAACTAGGAGCTCAAGCTCACTCCTCTATACCAAAGAGAGAAAGGAGTATTGCTCACCAAGATACCCTAAACCACAAGGATCGGCCAACATGGATACTTAGGCAAGATACTAATCTAACAACATATAAGCAAGATCATAGAAGGAGATAGAGTAGTTAGGGTTAGGAGTTACGTAACCCGCCTTAAGCAAGCTCCAAGCTCCAAGCACCACCAAGCAAGGAAGAAGGAAACTCCAAAGATATCGGCCACCAAGCTTGCTCTTCCAAGGGGTATCGGCCACCAACTTGCAAAGGAGAAGGGGTGTTGTGCACTAAGGTGGAGAAGAAACTAAGGAACCAAAGGAACTCCTAGCAAAGGAAAGGATACACCTATATAGAAGAAAAGGGAGGAGAAAACAAGGTAGAACTAAGCAAGGTGTCGCCTACCTAGGGACACTTGTCCTAGTGCACGAGCCACCATTCTAGCAAGCCCTTAACACATGTCCAAGGTCATTGCTACATGCAAGCATCATGCACCAAGTGTCCACTAGTGGTGACACAAATGAGGTCAAATCTTGGTCAAAGGCTCTAGGGCGACACACTCCTCATGGGTGACACACCCCCTTCTTGCCCGATACAAGGCTCAACCAAACCAAAGCAAGGCACCTCAAGGCCCAACAAGCTCAAAAGAACTCCAAGCAACGAGCCCAAGCCTTCCTCTCTACATTAGAGGAAGCAAAGAGAGAGAGGAACACCTCACAAGGTGACAAACTTGCCCACAAACCCTAGACCTGGTTTATTTGCAAGTAGCACCTCCAACTCTCAACAAAGCAAAACCAACCCTAATCACCACTAAAGGTGATTAGCAAGCACCAAAGCATCAAGGTTAAGCAAAACAAATAGGGTAAACCCTAAATGAAGGTCAGGGTCCTTATAGAAAACATGGAGAAAATGTGAATTAAAGTGATGTAAACCCCTGAACTGAGGAGATTCGGGCATTCCTTGATGTAGAATGCACGATCTACAGCCTTCTGGCGGTGGAAAACATCTTCTACGGCTCTCAAAATGATCGGGGCATGGTTCTGGGCTCCATTCTTCTCTCTTCCTCTCCTTGAGACTTGTGCAATGACTAATGATGTGATCCCCTGCTTAGGGCTACTGTAATTAGGTATATGCACCACTTTAGATCGCTAAAAGATCACCACCGTCCGATTAGAATCGATATGAAACAAAACCTGATCTGACGGCGTCGATACCATCGATGTGGGTCGATGGTATCGACCCATAATAATATCGACAAGCCTTCCTTTTTCTGATGTTCCTCCTGATGCAGACTCGAGGCAAGGTCGATAGTATCGACTTTGCGTCGATAGTATCGACCAGTTGACTGCTGGCTCATTGTAGGTATCTCGCTACCATTGACTTCAGTGTCGATGGTATCGACGCATCTTGGTTCCTTACGGATGTCTCACTGTGGCCGAGTCGATGGTATCGACAGTTGCATATATTCATTTTTCCTGAAATTTTAAGATAATTTCGAATCAGCCTTGCTACAACACATCAATATGATCATTTATAACCAAAAAGATGAAATACAGTAGATTTGATGCAAATTGAGATTATAGACTAAAGCGAGTGAATCATGCGATACTAACCACAAATGTGACTAATAAGCACATAAAACGCATGTAAAACTGGTCTATAAAAGCGACTCAAAATCCTCGCATCAAACTCCCCTAAGCTTAAACATTGCTCGTCCTCGAGCAACAAAACTTATAAAATAAAATTGTGAGGGTCAACTAAAGAACATACTATCACAACAGACATGACCATATGATTACCACCAGACATTCACATACTGGCCCTCACTAACCACAGAATGGTAACTACCCTACAGGTGACGATGATCATCAATAATAGATATCCACTCCAAGATTGGTGAACACTTTTCAAATAAGGCAGTTAATATAATAAAATCTTCCGGTTCAGGCTTGGTGCATCTTGTGATATCCTATCTACGTTGCTCATAACCTAACTACCATCTAAATGGAAGCAGATCTCCTGGAATACAAAAGTGAGGAGATAATCACGGGTGGCCTACCATCTTGAGCAATAGGTGGTTGGGATAGGCGGTTTATGTAAGAAAGAGTAGCACAATACAATTTGACATGCAACAGTACAAAAAAATTGACCTACATGATGCTCATGCATATGAAAATGGCCTAATGCTTACATTTTAGGTGGAATGATGCATGCATTACCATTCTATCCCAACGAGAGATAGAATATCTACAAAACTACACATGTGCTTGTTCTTCTTATTATGCATGTGAACAAGTTCCTTCATCTTTCTGATCTTCACTTACTTTTTATTTTTCTTCCTTTTTTTCTTTCTTTTTTTTCAGCCCTTATTTTGCTTAATGAACTAAGATGAAATTTGCACATCTTTATCTTGGGCTTATTCTCATAACTACTATTTTTTCATTGTATTTTATTTTCAAAAAGTATGAAACAAGTTCCTTATTTTCAGAAGAAGCAAGGCACATCATGTACAAAACGATTAATATTATGCAAAATGCAACTAAAATGACATTGACATGCATTCTAAAATTTGTGCATGCATGACAATAATGCAACATTCTTTCATAAATGCAACAGATGTAAAAACTAACTACAATGCAATCCTATCTACATGATATGCAATCCAGAGATGACAAACTATAAAGTGCTCCCAATTCTTATGGTGGAGTGTAAATGAGATGAGGTGGATAGATCAGAAGATTAATTGACAGAACCCTTAGAAGATATTATATGTCCCTCCTTACTGACATGTGTAAAATCAAGGGGTTTCCCTCTCTTATTTTAGATTAAAGTCCCATTACCATTTGGTCAGTTGAGGCTCAACATCTAATTCCATCCACTTTCCTTGAATCATAGGCATGTAGAGTTGTGATCTTATGTTTTAAAGTTGACAAACCCAATTATTTTCATAAGTTAAGTGCTCAAGTTCAAACAATGCAAGCTTGCAATTACATGAAAATTTTTCAATTTACCCATAACTCCCATATGACAAACATAGAGATGACAAATTACACTGGACATCCACGGATACACTAGATAGCATGTGGATCCTAAAGCTAAAAGTTAAGAAAATTGCTAAAATAAAAGAAAAGGCAATAAATGATAAAAACAAAGGAAAATAAAAGATAGAAACTATTCCATATCCCCCCTAAGCTTGAATCCGACTATGGCCTCATAGTCAAAAACAATCTTAGCAGGTGGAACAGTGATACCATTTATTGCTCAGGTGGTGGGTATTGTGGGGCGGTGGGATCCCATGATGGATATTGCCCCTGGAAGTTTGGATCATATGGGGGCATCGGTGTAGGTTGAGGATATCCCCCGAAGTAGTTTTGGCTCCAGTAGTGATCCTAGAACGGCTGATATTGTTGCTCGATCCTCCCCAACCGGTCATAGACCTGCTGTTGATTAGCGAACAGCTGACGTTCATTCTCGAAGATAGCTTGTTGATTAACATATAGGTGATTCGTAGTATCCTAGATATCAGCAAATGACGTAGTGTGTTGTTGTTGCATCTCCTGAATGCTCTGTAGCATGGTGTACATGCCCTGCATAGAATATACATCCTCTCCTTGTTGAGAGGGCTGTGGTGGTGGAGGCTGCAAAGATGATGATGCATCGGGGTAGAAGCGTGGATGCTTCCTCGGTGCCACTCGTGCCCGAAGAGGAGTGAAAGTCTCCTCTTCCTCTTCATTCTCGTCGTCGGCGTCATTGTTACCTGCGTCTTCTTCACTTGCTGAATCTTCGATTGCAATAATGGGCCACCTAAAGTGCTGGGCCCCTTGGATGTTGAAGACGGGATCAGGAAGTGCACACTCCTGATACTCCTGATTGACGTGGCAATGCGCATAGACCACGCCGCCACGAACTGTCAGAAGGTTGGAGCGGTGGAAATGAGCAAGATATGCCGAATTTCTACTAACCAGTGGAGGAAGTGATGACAGATCTAGCTTAAGGTAGAGGGATAGTGGCGTGATAAGTCCCCCAAAGTGAATAGGGGCTCTTCTGGTACTCCTCTTCACAACCATCATGCACGTTAAGAAAAATGTGCCCCAGTTTAGTTGTTCCCTCTTCAGTAGCTTGTAGAGGAAGAATAAATCTGTCTCCTGGAATTTGCTCAAAGAAAGCTCGCCCCGAGCAAAGAAAGTGATGCACAGTATATGGTGTAAAACCCGCACGAACGGGTGCTCAAAGTCAGCCACCACTGCATTGTGATACCTCATCAATTTTCCCACAGGGATGGTCACCCGCGCTACAAACATCGCATCATAATCAGCCCGATTATCTGGCCTTCGGTACTGCTCGGGTGAGTGCCACCAATTGTAGATCAAGTTGAATTGGTCAAGAGTAATAGTATAATTGTAGTTGAACAAATGGAAGGAAACACGGCCCTTGATCCACTCGCGGTCAGTGGCGATAAGGTCATTGGGCACCACACAGATGTCGAGGGAGGCCATGAATTCTGCCACGATCTCCTTATACATTTGCCACTCACCAAAGAATGGAAGACCCTCCTCATGGTAGGGGATGGCTTCCTCCCATGTTGTTTCCCTCCTCCCAACCTGGCCAAGGAGGACATGGTTGAGGTTGTCCTCAAAGCCAAGGTCCCTGATCATAGCCTAATCAACATATCGGGTAGGCTCTATGGGACGCTTCATCAACTCAACAAAGATTTTCTTCACGTCCGCCGATGGGTGGACAATCCTCGGACGGGGAATAGACCCTGGTGGTGGAGGCACGAACGTGTCGATCTCCATGGGGGCTTCCCACGAGGAGGAAGCTCTTTCTGTCCGCACCATTGTGAAAGAAAGGAGACGGAAGATTAGAGCTCGATGAAGGTCGGAGAAGATGATCTCCAATGTCGATGAAAAGCTCGGCGAAGAATGCTCGATTGCTACAATCTTGGTGAAGATCTCCGGTTGCTAAGGATGCTTGGTGCAAGAGTTGAGGGGATTCACTCGGAAGGTGTGAATAGAATTGAGAAACTACCCCTCCTTTTATAACTAAACCCGTCGCTACTGTCGCTCTGTCGATACCATCGACGGGGTGTCAATGGTATCGACACCTGGAGCACAATCCACTCTTTGTGACCATCGATGGTTGTCGATTGCTTGATGTGGGGGCCAGATCAATGACAGGTCAATACCATCGACGAGGGTCGATGGTATCGACCCATCCCACGGATCGAATTCTGAAATTGGCGGGCTCCGTTGATTTCTTCTCACAGATCAGTGACGTGTCACGTCGATACCATCGACTGGGTGTCGATGGTATCAACTCTTTATGGTTCGATTACCCTCGTGAGGCCAGGGCACTGCTTTCTTGCTGACCCCGAGTCGATACCATCGACTCAGTTGTCGATGGTATCGACTTCACTAAAACAAATTCTTCTGTAAATCTTTAGGGATCTCGATACTATCGACACTAGGGTCGATGGTATCGACTCTTTTTCAGCGTTTACTAATCCAAACTCGATACTATCGACAGGGGTGTCGATAGTATTGACCTTAAAATTCTACACACTTTAAAACACGAGTTAGGGTACCATTTTTACAAAAATTATCGAAACCTAAGCAAAAACTAAGTACATCAACATAAAAGATCATAACCAAACATAAAATAAACCTAAAGTTGGGTTGCCTCCCAACAAGCGCCCTTGTTTAATGTCCTAGGCTTGACATAAAGATACCTTTAACCTGGGTTGTCAAGGGATGTCTCTAATGATTCCTTTGGCAATTTGAATTCAACTCTATCATCACCAATCCTAAGTGTCAAGTAACCTTGCCCAATGGTAGTGATTACATAAGTCATAGCTTGGAATGGCCTTCCCAATAGCATCTCACCTCCTTCCAGCTCATGCATGTCCATGACCACAAAATCAATAGGGAAGATGAATTTGTCGACCTTGACTAGCACATCCTCGCATATACCTTGTGGCTTTACAATGGATCCATCCACCAACTCAATTGTCATGGAAGTTTGTGTTGGCTTCTTCAATCCCAACTTTTGAAAAGTGGAAAGTGGCATAAGAAACATTGTGTTTGTGGAAAATTTTGGCCACCTATGGAACATGGGATGTAGAAACATCCTGGATCTTTCCTCTTCTTTGGCAGCCTTCCTTTGATTATAGAACTCACTGTTTCATCAACACACAGAACATCTATATCTTTGATCTACCGTTTCTTGTTGATGATGTCTTTTATGAATCTTCCATATGAAGGAATTTTCTCTATAGCCTCCACCAATGGAATGTTAATGTGGAGCTTTCGGAAGATCTCAAGAAATTTCTTGAAGTGCCTTTTCTCTTTCCTCGGCTTTAGACTATCCGAAAATGGCACGCTTGGCTCCTTTATGCGCTTGTGCGGTGGCACATATGGGCTATTTGGGGTCTCCTCCCCTAAGCTTGCTTCAATGTCACCCTCTGGCGTAGGCTTTGACACGTCATTCACAGTTGGTGTGGCTCGTGGCTTCTCATCCTTCTCGATGGTAGTAGCTCCACTGCGAAGTATGGCCTTCACCTGCTCCTCTTGCCTAGGTGTGGGCACGGCTGTGATGGGTTCTTGGTGGGATTTGTTGAACATACGACATCCTCCTGGTAGTCCATATAAGCTACGAGGGTATGGCACACTAGGTTTAGCCTCCATTTCAAAATGCATTTTACCCTTTTCATGGACCTCCCCCACCAGTGGCTTTGTCTCCTTAATCACAGATATATACTTCACTTGATGATGTACTTGAGCAGCCTCTGCATTACCAGCCGGTCCTTGTTGATTTTGATGCTTCATGGTCGCCACTTCATTGGAAATTTGGGCCACAGTCATCTCCAGTGCCCTCATCTGCGCTCCATGACTTTACAACGTCTGCCCAAATTTATTTAAAATCTCGCCCTGGGACTGTAACTGCTTGCCGAACATATTCATCAACTCTTGATTTTGTTTCACTACTTGGCTGAGCAATTCGGTTCTTTTTTCCTCCACAGTGGCCCGTGGTTTTGCGCCTGGGTCTTGTAGGAAGTTGTTTGGATCCTTCCATGAGAATTTTCTATCCTTTCTCCAAGAGTAATCATTGCTCCTGTAACCCTGTTATTGAATGAATTTAACCTGGGCCTCCTCATCGGACTCCTCCTCTTTCTCTACAAGTTTCTTGGCTATGAGATCCATTTTGTCTTTCAATTCTTTAATTGCCCTTGATTCCCCTGCAGCTCTGGCTTGTTCCGGTGCATCTCTGGTACCCCAGGACTGCTTCTTTGCCATGTTTTTAAGAATCTCCCAACACCTTGTATCAGTATTGTTCAGAAAGAATCATGGTCCTGCTGAATCTAAATTGCTTCGGTCATGCTCATTAAACGCGAAGTAGAAAATCTTCACCTATTTTTCCTTGTCTAACCCATGATGAGGGTATCTTCTCAGCATTATCTGAAATCTTTCCCTTGTCTCTGAATAAGTTTCACCTGCATTCTGAGTAAAGTTGTGGATTTTCCTAATTAAATCATTAGTCTTCTCAGTTGGGAAGAAACATTCGAAAAAGACCTCGATCATCTGATCCCAAGTCTCAACAATCTCATCATCCAGATTATAGAACCACTCTCTTGCAGTTCCTATAAGAGAACTTGGGAACAGTTTCAGATATAGTGTCTCTTACGGAAAATGATCTATCTTGATCATATCACAATTTTCCACGAATGTGCTTATGTGGGCCACTGGATCTTCGTTCTTTAGTCCATGGAATGCTGAGTTTTAACTAGATTTATTAGTGTCGGATCAATTTTATAAGTCTGGATGTTGATAGCATGCCTCTTGATCGGCCCTTTCGATGAGGATGAAGAAGACGCCTTGATCTTTTCCCATATCGTCTTTTCTTCAGCCATCTCTTCTTGTTCAGAATCTAAATTTACTCTCTCAGATTGACTCTGAATGTAGTGCTCCTCGTCGTCTGATCCCAAAGATGGGACCTCTGGTAATGACTGCGCGTAGTCTGTTCTACGCATGCTCACCATGCACTGGTACCTACAAAATGATATATTTCATTAAGTATAGTGCTAGACGAATATAGATTTCTGAAAATTAGATAATCAATTGCAAGAATTAAAAAAAGTAGTTAAAAGAAAAAGGTAGACTAGAGTTGCCGCTTATAGCACTCGTAGTGCCAACAATTGTCGTTTCCCCGGCAATGGTGCCAAAAACTTGACACGAATTTACCATGCGTAGAACGCAAGTGCACGCGTCAGAGTAATATAGGCCTTTGTGAGGCCCGAGTCGAACTCAGGGAAACGTAATTATTGGTAGACTACTCCTAACTACTTGCAATCATCTAGACTGATTAAATTTGATTTGAGATTTGATTAAAAAGGAAAAGTAAAATGAAAGAAAACTGAGCAATCGATTAAATGTTTAGTTTAATCAATTCAAATGGGAATTTTTAGGATTGCAGTTTCACCACAGGTTCTCGTTGTATTAATTCTTACATAGTTAACCTAATCTGTCTCTCATTCCGGGTAGTGGCTTGTATTCAGAATTGCTCACTTTCTTAATACAATTCACTACCTAAATCTAGGTCGGTTCCACAGTAGTAGTGACCTATACCCTAAACTAGGTGCAGTAAGACCATACTCTGAGTTTCCACCATTAACCGTACATCGCCTTGTTCAAAGGATTTATTAGTTAATGTGAATTTCGTCTCTTTTCAACCGTTAATTCTTCTTTCAAAGTAATTAAAGGCATTAGATTATCATTAGGGTGATCAATCATAATGATATAATGGAGAAAACGAAATCATACCTCGGATTTAAGAGACAAATTATGAAATACTATGGTAAAAATGTCATACAACCATCACCCGGGCTACTCTCGGTCCTAAAGATAAAGGGGATTAGCCCCGCATGTTCATCTCAATGAAAGACATGATGAGAGAAAGGGAAAACATGGAGAAAACGTGAATGAAAGTGATGTAAACCCCTGAACGGAGGAGATCCGGGCGTTCCTTGGTGTAGAATGTGCGATCTATAGCCTTTCGGCGGTAGAAAACGTCTTCTGCGGCTCTCAGAACGATCGAGGCATGGTTCTGGGCTCCGTTCTTCTCTCTTCCTCTCCTTGAGACTTTTGCAATGACTAATGATGTGATCCCCTACTTAGGGCCGCCATAATTAGGTATATGCACCACTTTAGATCACCAAAAGATCACCACCGTCCGATTAGAATCAATCTGAAACAAAACCTGATCTGATGGCGTCGATACCATCGACGCGGGTCGATGGCATCGAACCGTCATAATATCGACAAGTCTTCCTTTTTCTGACATTCTGCCTGATGCAGACTCGATAGGCATCACTTTTATCACCAATCTGACGCTGAAGTTGGGCAAGGTCAATAGTATCGACTTTGCATCGATAGTATCGACCAGTTGACTGCTGGCTCGCTGTAGGTATCTCTCTACCATCGACTTCGGTGTCGATGGTATCGACGCATCTTGGTTCCTTGCAGCTGTCTCACTGTGGCTGAGTTGATACTATTGACATCTGTCGATGGTATCGACAGCTGCATATATTCGTTTTTCCTGAAATTTCAAGATAATTTTGAATCAGCCTTGCTACAACACATCAATATGATCATCTATAACCAAAAAGTTGAAATACAGTAGATTTGATGCAAACTGAGATTATAGACTAAAACGAGTGAATCATGCGATACTAACCACAAATGTGACTAATAAGCACATAAAATGCATGTAAAACTGGTCTATAAAAGTGACTCAAAATCCTCGCATCAATATACAAACTAGTTGAGGTTTAACCATCACCATTTAAGTGGATATGAGATGAGGTGTTTGAAGGAAAATTTAGTGAAGGTTCTAGCATAGTCACTCTTGGCCTACTTAGGTGGTGTTTGAGTTCCTTACTTTACAATATGGCATGGCCAAGGCAACTTATACTACTTGGGAAAACCCTAAACCTCAAATAGAGTCACCACTCAATCTAGTTTGTCAGAAAGATAGAGAAGACAATCATAAAATGTTAAGAAATATACAAAATGTCCCTACTTAAAACATTTAATTATACTAAAGAAATAAAAAGTGAATGAATAGATATATAGATCGTAGTGATAGATAGCATTGTGATAGTATCTTATTGGAGAAAATTGCCTCATGATTTATGATTTTATGTTACTTGAGGATGAGAAACATGTAATTTCATGGTTATTTGATTAATGCACACTCATCTCATTTTAGTTGCATATTTTAGAATAACTTCATTCATTTGTGTATGCTTATTTCCCAATTCTACATATATTAACTTAAAATTGATTTTATTACAAATATTAGGTCTTTAATGGTAAATTCTTATTGCATGAAAATGGAAGAAGAGATATTAGATTGCACCTCCATGCCTAAAGCACCATCTCAACAATGAGATAAACTAGACCCAAAATTCGTCGACGATGTATCTGTAGGGGAAATTGGGGCGACAAATAAGGCTGTGAAAACAAAAATTTAAAGCTCAATTTCCTGGACAGCTAGATCGCATCAACAATAATGTGTCTAGGAAGGAAGGTTTGCAAGGTTAAACCTGATCATGGATCAAGTCTGGTTACCCTTAGTAGCATGCCCCTTCAGCAGCAGCAGTAACACTAGAACAGTTATCTCCACTGGCCTCCTTGTGCAACACCATAGACTGTAGTTCACGATGTCCTCCTAGCAGAATAAAATGGCATCTTGCCTCTAGAGTAGTCCACACGGACCTCCAGGAACTCCACATTGTGCTACCAGAACCAACAGGAAGGAGTTGTCCCCTTCTTTCAGTGTACTGGTCACTGACATGCTCTCCCATGATTGTTCTCTCCCTCGATGTCCCTCCCTTTAACGGGTAGGACTCGCTTGGGCTCTCTAATGGTCACCACGACCAGAGAGGACAACAATTGTTAGAGAAAATGATTCTCAATTATGTGTGTTTGGAAGCCCCCATTATGCTTCTATTTATAGTAGAGGTCAAGTTCAGGGTTCCCAATCGATGTGGGAGTAGAAGGGTCCAAAATTTCCATGAATTTCACATCTACTACAGATGAACCAATCGCTTCACTAGAACTGGTTTTTTGGCACAATGAGCCAAATGTTTCACACTATTTCCCCATCACAATTGAATTCACAATTTGTTTCCAATCAAATTGAATAAGTGAAACAGTCAACTATTCTCATAAATTAGGAAAATCACCAGAAGCTTTGTTTGGCATGATTGAATCAATCGGTTCACTAGGTGAATCGGTGGTCTCACTAACCTTGAGTCGACCAGTTCATCTAAGGAGCTGATCGGTTGGTGCCCTGACTCATGCAAAAATCAGCTAATTCAATTTTCAATCAACCTGACACTCCAACCAGTCAATTCAACATTTGAACTTGATGGTTCTAAGTCGAGTCAGATTATCTATTGTTTAATTGAATACCTAAATGCATTTCGTATTCAATCTAAACATCATTCATGAATATACTCCTTCAATCCAAGTGTATCATATGTGTGTGACCCGATAGGTCTAGAGTTATGTTGGCAGTGAATGTTCATAATCAAGTATGACATTACAAGCAAAGAGCGGTGCCTAGTCAGACATCATTGCTACCCAAGTAATTTGGAAATTTGGAGAACAACTTCAACCTACAATACGTGATTGGTCGTATAGTTCCTTTGTCTCTGATATCTGAATTGAACTCGAGTCATGAATCATCATCTTCTCAATGTTCAATCCATGTTCCTTGAACTAGAGTAGACTGTCTGAGATGCATGTGAGTTCACATATCACATATTGAATCACATGATTACAGTCGTACATTACTCAATCTTCCTTATCAAGAGACCCAGATATCAATCTCATGTAGGAGGGACGAATCCAATCTACATCACTCACACTCAGTCCCCATGTGTCACAGCTACCCAATCATCACCATTATGGCAATCCTTATTCAGGGTTACATTGGATGATGTCAAAGTAAACCAAACTCCATGTGATGAATGTAGTGACTTCGGGTCTAAGAAACACAATCACCACTATTACGATGAGAGTTGATTCTAACTACCATTCTGTGGTCTCCATGAATCACTCTCATGGTGGGTATGTCTGATACACTATACTCTAACATGTATATGTGTGCTTGACTTGATATCGCATATCATGACTAATGAGACTTTGTCATCAGTCAAAACACACTCTAGTCTTTTGTCTATTTTGCTTCCATAGTAATATCTGACTAGGGACATAATAGGAATGTATGTACTCTTATCATATATATGTTCTCATCATTTAGGTCCTCAACCTGAAGATGTATGTCATCAAGTAACATGATTCTTTAGACATCTACTATGTATGTGTCATCATCTCATGACTGAGACAAACATAATAGAAGGAATTACCTTTATTATTATCAAATCAGGTATCTAATGCCACATTGCAATCATCATATGATTATCTCTCTGAGCATACATACCAACAAACTCCCACTTGCACTTAGAGCCAATCACCCACAAATCTTATTCCAAGTGATCTTAACATGTCCATCATGTTTCTGCTGCGCAAGCACTTTTAGACCGGTTTAGCAACGTTTGCTTCACATCTGTATTTCACAAGTTTCACACCTCCTCACTGTAAGACTACTCGTATGAGATGGAAGTGTCTTAGTATTTTACCTGAGATTCCTTGCCTAACCAATAGCTCCATTGTTGTCATCGGTATTTCTATTGTGTCATCAATGTTTGGAACCTTGCACAAGTTTACCCATATGAACTTCTTGATCCATACAGTATCATCTGATGTTCACATAACACAGAGATACTCGACTTCTATTGTAGATTTAAATAACTATCATTAGCTCAGAACCCTTTCCAGCTTACAATTCCCATTTAAGGTCAAACATTAATAAATATTGTGATCATTAATTTGTTAGTTTGGAAGCTTGCATCAGTGTAACCGTTACACCCAACTCTTCCTTATTACCAAAACCAAGGAACCAATCCTTGTAGTGCTTCTCAAGCACTTAAGGATGTTCTTTATTGTAGTCCAATGATTTTCATTGGAATATAACAGATACCCTCTCATCATGTCCAATATATACGAGATTGCTAGTTAGGTATATATATCCTCTTATCATGTCCAATACATATGAGATAACTTGATATCCTCTCATCATGTCCAATACATATGAGATAATTCTCACGTAATGTATAATACATATGAGATAAGACAATAAGTACATAACACTACATTAATAGATCCAATTGTGAATGCATGTGGCATCTATGCATGTGTTCCTATTCTTCACAAGAAAGGGGAAATTAGGCTCCTGAGAGAATAACTCCATGGAACATGGACAAGTTTTCTCTCATTGAGTTGCATGTTTAACCCTTCAACATCTTGCCAATGTATGTCCTCTTTATTAGGCTGTGAATCTTTCCAGATGTATCTCTATAGATCTCAATTCCTATCACATAAGATGCTTCACCTAAACCCTTCATCGAGAAGGTAATTTCCTTGCTAGGTTTTTTAACATTTGTAGGATAAGGAGGTCATCCCCCATCATTATGTGGAATATTAATATGCTCCCACTAAGTTTTTTTGTAATCATAGATTTCATCTTCGTTATGACTCAAGTCAAACCCTTTGATTGTCTTGTCAAATAGAAGATTCCATCTCTGAGATGCTTGCTTCAAACCACAAATTGATCTTTGTAGCTTATAGACTTTATTTGCATTATTGGATTTATAAAACCTTTAGGTTGTGTCACGTCAACATCCCCATAATTATTCCAGTTAAGTAATGTGGTTTTAACATCCATATGCTAAATCTCATAGTCATATTAAACTACAATAGCAAGAATGATCCTGATGGATTTAGCCATGGTAATTGTTGAAAGACTTCATCATGTTCAACACCTTGAACTTGTTTGAAACTCTTTACAACCAGTCTACCCTTCAATGCACCCTTTGGATTTTACCCCTTTAGGTGGATCCACCAAGGCCAAACCTTGTTGGTTTACATGGAATCCATCTTGGATCTCATTAACCTCAAGCAATTTATCAGACTTTGGTTCCTCAATATTTTCTAGGTAGGTTGTTGACTCATCATCTATGATCAACTCAACGCCTTTCTGATTTATAAGATATCATAAATGTTCAAACTCAAGGCACATTCTAGTAGAATATGAGTTATTTACATAAGGTACTTGAGATTCCACAACAAGTTGTGATTTTCCTTATTCCTACTGTACCTCTTTACATTCAATGTTTTCTTATTTTTCTCGAACATTTTGAGTTCTAGTCTTCTTCTACTGATTCCTTTGGAACTAAGTTCCTCTTTAGAAATTTAGCTATCCCCGCAACAAACAACTTTGTTGTTGGATTGGAATATAAAAGTAGTATCCAAAAAGTAACATTTATATGATTTATGTACAAAGCTTTCAAGAATGTTTTTTCTTATATAAGATTTCAATCCTAATCACTATTAAATACATATTGGGACACCTCTCATGCTATATCCATATGGTGTCTTTTGAACCATTTTAGACGGTACATTGTTTTAGTGAAAGCATGTGCCCAAAAGAAATTGGAATATGAACTAGATTTTATTGATAATCGCATCCTGACTTAACAAGGTGTGGTTCCTTCTTTCTGATACACTCTCATGTATCATTGTGTTTCAGGTGGAGCACATCATGATACATTATCATGATCTCCCAGAAGGTCCTCAAACTCTTGGTTCAAAATATTTCAACCTTGATCACATCAAAGTGTCTTAACACTTTTACCAAATTAGTTGTATACTTCATTCATGATCTCCTTGAACACTTTAAGAGATCTATATTTGTATTTCATTAAATACAAACTTCTATATCTATTGATAACATCAGTAAATATAATGAGGTATCGGTAACTACCTTTAGCATTTATTATATAAGGTCTAACTACATCAATATGTACGAGTCCTATTAGATCCTAATAGAATAGTCATTCTCCATTCGATCCTAATAGAATAGTCATAAGATGGTTATATATGATGCCTACAAGAGTCTATATAACCATCATATAGATTCTAGAGATGTTTTTCTCATTTATGTTCTCTAGATGACAATGCTATAGGCATTCATTGTTTGAGTCATCAAGTCATACAGTTTATGTGTCATACACATATGTCTATACAACTATCTAGTATAGTTTACAAGACATATGGTATTGACATACAAGATCTTATCTTTTAAAATGAAACATCAATGTATTCTTCTTCATAAATGATGTTATCATCAATGGCAAATACATAATAGCAATTTAGTAATTCTACTACATGCCCGTGAATGATAGATTCCAATTGTAGTGGCAACAACCCTTGCTCTATACAATTCTATCTTACTTCTTATTGGGTCATGAAGTAGACATCTCTATCTCTTTCTTCTTCCTTTGTTCCTTTAAGTGAAGAGGACATATTCCTTTTGCACTTACCATTCTCATTATCTCGAGTGCTGAAGACTTGGACCTTAGCTTATCCTCAGAACACTTCTTGGCCTTTTCCCTTTGGACTCACTTTTTCTGATCACTATGAAAGATTTTTCCTTCTTCTATCTTGCTTTGGCATCATAATGTGAAGTGGCCATGATAGGTAATTGGCCAAGTTAAGCAATTGGTAGGACTTGATAAAGTGATTATATGATTCACGCAATGCTTGCATATTCATATCCATGGTCAACCTTCATCTCAAAGAAATCCCAATCACTCCACATGCCTAATCATATTGAGCACATGGGGTTAACTAGATCTCCCTCTGTTAGTTTGCACTCAAACAACGCTTTGGAGACATTGTACCTTTTCTTGATTTACAAGATTCTAAAGATGTGTTACCATCTCAATAATTCCCATGGTGCTCATGCAACTCATAGTTCTTACAACGTAGCATCAGGTACTCAAATATCTATTGCATCATTGGTGTGCTTCAAGAAAGTATCCATTTCAGCCTTAGGCACATTTGGAGTGGGTTCCTCTGGCTCTGGTCTTTCAAGGACATAGAGCTTTCACTCATTTATGAGAACACTTCTCAAAATACTAAACTAGATGTAGAAGTCAATCCCATTTAGTTTTGACCTTCTTAAAGACTGATCACAATAATAACTTATTTATGTTTGTCTATAAAAGAAATTTGTGCAACTTTTCAAAACATTTTTTGATTTGTTTGATTTGATAAGTTAATGATATTAATTAGGCCTTTAATTAATTATCACTCCCACTATTTTTTTCAAATTGATAACCCTCACATATCAATTCGGAAGATTACAACATACAATCTTCTAGTGAGCTAAGATCTAAAACAATTCAATTATTACCTGGTTAACGCCAGCGTCCATAGTCAATTATTAAGGTAGGCAACTTTTATCAATTGAATTTCATGCAATACTTAGATAGATGATATGCACAACTCCTTTCCATGATCATATGTATGCCTTTGGCTCTTAATCCCATTAAGAATCACCAGTTAAGCTTGGACCAAAAGCCAAAATGACAAAAAATACACCCTACTTTGGCAGAACCTACATATCTACCATCACACTTCCACGAGATATATGGCATACCACGATTTGGCATAACCTACACTTGGGCAATCAACCTTTTCATGTGTGTAGCTCATGGAAAGCATCTAAGACTTAATATTATATTGTGGGATATAATATATAAGTACATATATGTATCCAATCACCATATACTTATAGTATAGATCATATACATGCTATAACCACAAATCAGAACATGCAATAATTAAAACACACAAGTGATGGTTATGGCCATACTTTCATAATTCCTAGGATCCACAAGGAATTACTACCACCTAAGGTCCACATCATATGCAACTTGTTGTTGATGAAGATATATTCTTGAACCAATCTATGATGATCATTTCAACTCTTGAACCGGTCGTTTGGCCTCCTGGTTGGTCGAATAGTGTCTTGAAATGGTTGTCTGGTTCTCATGTCCAAGCAGCGAGTGAACTGCTCCAGTCAGTCAGTTGGGCCACCATTTGATCGGTTCACATCCTGTCATATGCCCTCCTCGATCCTCCAAATGATCGGTCTATCTCACAAGTTGATCGGTTCGTCTAGTGCAGAACATCTTCTCATGACAGTGCATAAATTAAAACTATCCTATTTCTAATTACATTGTATAAGGGAAAGACTCGAGTTACATTCGAGGGGAAATAGGAAGAAGAGCATTAATTTATATTTAGAAAGGAGAGAGAGACTTGGTGCGCAAACTGAGTAAGAACAAGAATAAACAATCACAACCATGCACACACAAATCTGGAGTTATTGGCCATAACCATGCTTCACATCCACCATCAAAACTGATAATAAGGCGAAGGGTATGAATTGCATATATATATATATATATATATATATATATATATATATATATATATATATATATATATATATATATATATATATATATATATATATATATAAGTTTGTGGAGTGTATGTGGTAATTAATCAGATACGCACATAAACCAGTTTAATATTTGCATCGTATGCGATAAAAATAAATCTGATCATATTGATTTAGTATCTAGATACATCGTGTATTTACAAGGCTCTAATACCATTGTAGGGGAAATCAAGGTTACATATAAGGTAGTGGAAGCAAAAATTTAAAGCTTGATTCCCCTGGACGACAAGATCGTGTAAACAACAATGTATCTAGGAAGGAAGATTTGCAAGGTTATACCTAATCCTGGATAAAGTCCAGTGACATTACCCCTTGCAGTAGCATCTACTTCTTCTTCTTTAGGTAGCAACATGCCCCTTCAACAGTAGCAATACATAAACAGTTGTCTCCACTAGCCTCCTAGATAGCACCATAAACAATGGTTGATGGTGTCCTCCTAGCGGCAGACAACGACCTCGCACCTATAGAGTAGTCTGTGCAGACCACGGGAAACTCCAAATTGTGCTACCAAGCCAACAGGAATGAGTTGTCCCCTTCTGTCAGTATACTAGTCACCGACATGCTCTCCCATAATTGTTCTCAGTTGTTATCTCCCTCGTTGTCCTTCCCTTTAACATGTAGGACTCTCTCATAATTGTTCTCAGTTGTTAACTCCCTCGTTGTCCCTCCCTTTAATGGGTAGGACTTGCTCAAGCTCTCTATTGGTTACCACAACCAAAAAGGACAACAATTTTTAGAGCAACTGATTTTCAATTGTGTGGTTTGGGAAGCCCCCAGTACCCCTCTATTTATACTAGAGGCCAGAGTCGGGGTTCCCAATCGATGTAGGAGTACAAGGGTCTAGAATTTCCATGAATTTCACATCCTACGACATGTGAATCAATCATTTCACTAGTGAACCGTTCGGCTGTCACAGTGAGCCGATTAGTTTATGTAGTGAGCCGATCATTTCATAGTGTTTCCAATTCACAATTGAATTTGCAATTTGTTTCCAATTAATGTCCAACATTAATCCTTTTACTAATCAAATTGAACAAGTAAAATAATTAACTATTCTCATAAACTGGGAAAATCAATAGAAGCTTCAGTTGGCATGACTAAGATGATCGGTTCACTAGGTGAATTGGTCGTCTCACCAACCCTAAGTTGATCGGTTCACCCAATGAATCGATCAGTTGGTGTCCTGACTCATGTAGAAATCAGCCAATTCAATTTTCAATCAACCTGACATTCCAACCAGTTAGTTCAACATTTGAACTTGATGGTTCTGAGTCCAGTCAGTTGATATATTGTTTAATTGAATACATGAACACCTTTAGTATCCAATCTAAACATCATTCATGAGTATACTCCTTTAATCCAAGTGTATTCTATGTATGTGACCCTATAGGTCCAGAATTACGTTGGCAGTGAATGTCTATAACTAATTATACATCACAAGCAAAGAGTGGTGCCTAGTCACACATCATTGCTACCCAAGTAATTTGGAAGGTTGGAGAACAACTTAAACCTACAATCTGTGATTAGTGTTACCATGATCGTATAGTTCCTTTGTCTCTAATATCTGAATAGAACTCGAGTTATGGAATCATCATCCTCTCAACGTTCAATCCATTTTCCTTGAACTAGAGCAGTTGACTGACCTAAATCACACGTCTAAAAGGAGTGGATTCATAGTAGTCAGACTTTTAAAGAAATAACCCGACTCTCGGGCCCCCGCAACAATAAACGGGGTCCGATGTAGCGATCGGGTTCAAACACAAGGACAAGGTTGGAAATGTTAAGCTCACAGAATCTAACACTCTTATACTCTAGAACACGCGGGTATATAAATATGTGTTCCCTAAGGAATGATGGCACACAAACCAAGGTTGGACAATAAAAATAAGAATAAGAAGAACAAACGAAAACAAAAGAAATAAGACAAAACAAGTATATGGAAGGAAACTGGGGTTGGGGTTTTGAAAAACACTAGAGGGGGGGTGAATAGAGTTTTTAAATATTTTAACAATTATTTAACTCAAACAACCGCAATTGTAAATGGAAGAAGGAGACAGGTGTTTAGAGTGGTTCCAACTTTAGCAAATACTAAAGTTGTCAGTCCACTACCCGGTTGCTTACCCAATTGGGATTTTGAAAGTATTTATTTTATTACCTTCACAAGGATTTATACAAAATACAATACTTTCTTTACACCCCTTGAACAGCCTTCACTTGAAGTAGATGCACCAACTTGAGGTAGCCTTCTTGAAGTAACTTCAAGCTCAAGCCTTCCTCTCTAGAAGTAACCTCCCGTTGCACCAGCCTTCTTGAAGTAGTTCAAGGTCCCCTTCTTCACCAAGAAGATCTCCACCCTCTCCAATCCGCAGCCTCCAACCTATGAGTAGCAAGGAGAGTACAAACAATAATAGAGAACAAGAAAGAAAAAGGAAATTACAACTTATCCTTTTGTAGCACAAGGCTTGATTTGCCTAGATCAAGCGTGTAGATCTCCTAACCAAAGTGTATGGAATTGTAATTGCAATGGATAGGAGATGTTAGCCTATGGGACACGAATTTTGAGCTAAGGGAAGAAGTAGCCAATTTTCACAATGCTCAATTGCTCACAAGCAGATTGCACAAAGTCAATGTATGCTCAAAGATTGCTCAAGTGTAACAAGTTAGTGTATTTGGGTGTCCTAAGTTATGTCCTATTTATAGGAATGTCCTACAAGTGCTTAAGGACGTTCTAGACACCTTATAGGGGTTTCTAAGTGCATAACTAGTCGTTAGGTACAAGTTTGTTGCTTTAGTAACGGCTAAATAATTAATTCTGCAGTTGCTGTCAGAGACCATCTCGGTCGAGAAATAGTCGACCGAGACTCCTACTCGATCGAACTTTTGTCGACCGACAGGCTCTCTGGATCAAGTGTATGCAACGTTTATCTCCAACTGCCAACCACCTTGTCAGCTGTGTCTAACGGCTACTTGGGTCTTTCTCGGTCGAGAAGATTGTCGACCGAGAGTGTCTCGGTCAAGGAGTTAGTCGACCGAGATTGACCCTGTTTCACTTTTCCAATTAAAGCACTAAGTGTGTGTATGAGTGTGCATATGTGACACTATTCAAGGGGATGACCTATCTAAATGTGATGTTTAGCTAGGGAGAATCTAACGCTTTATTTACATGAAATCTAAGTACTTGTACATTATATATTTGTACAAGTTTTTACAAAGCGATTACATTTCATGAAAATATAAATATGTAAGCATATGGATTTCCCTAATACTTTGTCATCCACCTTGTTCCTGCACACTCAAGTAGCACGTTAGATTAGCAAGAATGAAATGTTTGTCATTATCAAAACAAAGGGATTTACAGATGTCCTTTTAGCCAACAATCTCCCCCTTTTTGAAGATGACAAACATTTCCAAAATATAAATGAAGGAAATATAAAACATATGAGTTTCATACCTTAAGATTACCTTTTGTAGTTTTCCCTCTTGTTTATAAAATGTGTGCTTATTATTCCCCATGAATTATGGAACATGAAATCCAACTCTTTAGGGAATATAGAAACTTTCAATGTAAAGCCAAGAGGTTTATGAAACTCATTGATTGAGTTTTGCATAATTACTAAGTTTATATTTATTTCTCCCCCTTTGTCATTTCAAAAATATATCCAAGTTGAATATTTGATATTACTTCTCCCCCTTAATTTTATACTATGCTCCCCCTTAGATAGATATCCCAAATTATAATTAAGGTATGAATGCTTTTCAATAGATGGTCAATTTAGCCACAATTTAAAATTTTAGGTATTTACAAAGATTTCATCCTTTTTGATTTATTTTTATTGATTACTCCCCTTGTTTTGTATGCTCTACAATAATATTGTGAATATTATTACCAATATTTGGACAATTTTGTGATCATAAATTTATGGTTCTTTTAATCACAATAGAAAATAATATTCAAATAAGTATTGTGTCAAACTTATTTTAGGTCGACTTTGACTACGACCATAGCGCCCCTTGATTTCATTTCAACCAAGAGGCGAGTTTGCAGATTTCCAAATTGAATATTCATATATAATATCTGCATGTAATTTGATTAGATATCAATTTGAAGTATTCTAAATGATACTCAATATGAAAACATTTGTCCTTGATTTTTCTTAAAATATAAGCTTTGTTGTAGTTACATGAATATCAAATTTCGCTTCTTCTTGTATCCTCATAAAAATTCTTATATGAAAGCATGATTAATATCGTAGTTCTTAAAAGATACAAATTGAGAAATATTTATCTTATGTGTTGCAATCATTAAAATGGCATATTACCAACAAATCACTTTGCTTGCCTATGTATCATCAAGGATGCACTAATCATTATTCATACACCAAGCATCAACATTATCTATAGAAGGTTGAATAATGAAATTGGTGAAGATATATGATGTAATGAAATTCGATATATGATTTCTATGTGAATAAATCAAAGAACACTTAGAACAGATCATGTAGGCTGTAATTTGACTTAAATCAATATGATCCATAATTATTTAGAGAATAAACCAAATCTCATATAAGTTTTAAAAGATAATTTCCAGAATGTATGTACAAACAATTATTAACAACAAGTAGATAGCAATTTTGACCACTTGAAAATATATTCAGCAGAATTTATTTCAGACTGGCAATCAGTGGCCTGATCAGTTGACAATTTCTCGACCGACGGTTCTCTCGGTCGAAAGTCTCTCGACCGACAAGATTTCTGGAACTGTTAATTGTTTCCAAGTAAAACACAATTATGCAAATTAAATGTTTAGATACTTAAATTAATTTGTTATCTTATTATGTTGAGTTGAGATAGACACAGAAATATGCAACTAAAGTCCTTGGTCATATCTCAACTTAATTCCGTTCATTTAGTTTGGAGGTTTTGGAACCCAAACTAACTCGACATCTTTTCTCTTATAAGGGCATGAAAAAGAATAGTGACCAAGGTGCAAACAATAATGACAACATATTGAGTCAACCTCATATCTTTTTCTATGGTTGTGTTCTATGTTGTTCTTGGGTGAAGATGTTCCTTTAGGTACATATATGTATTGATGTGCTTGTCTCCAACTAGGTTGTTGATAGGATTTCCCCTTAGGCTTGTAACCTAGTCCTCTTCTCCCAATTTGATGATAGGGATTATCTAAGATTTGATCAAGAATGCCATTATTATTTAAACTACTAACTTTTTGTTGTAACTTAGCAATCTCATCTATTCTCTTCTTGATATCTAGTTTTGCTTGATCTAGATTAGATGATAACGAATTTCTTTCTTTGACAATAGAGTCATAATCTAGATGGGTGCACAAGATGGGTTGTTTTTGAAGATCGTTCACTTGGGTTTGCAAATTAGTCTTTTCTAAAGAAAGAAGATTGCAATCTGCCTCTATAGATTTTATCTTAATATCATGATCTTCAATGATCTTTTTAAGATCTTCATTTTTAGATGTAATAGCAAGAAGTTTAGCATGTAATTCATCATTTACTTGATTAGATTTCTTTAATTTCTTCTTGCACTCAACATATTTATTATGTGTTTCTTCAAGACTAGCAATTAGTTCTTCTTTAGATAAATCAAAAAGACTTACCTCTTCTTCTTCTTCACTAGTTGTAGAAATAAGACAATCTTTGTTCTCATCTTCCTTCTTTGATCTCCATGGGCAGCTAGATGTTGTATGGCTTGTTCCTAAGCACCAATTGCAACATGTTGTAGATTTGTTCAGGCTACACCTTTTGTTGCGGTTGTAATCACCATCACCCTCCATTCTTCAAGACCTGGTTAGGGTTCCTTGAAGCCTGCTCTGATACCAATTGAAAAACACTAGAGGGGGGGTGAATAGAGTTTTTAAATATTTTAACAATTATTTAACTCAAACAACCACAATTGTAAATGGAAGAAGGAGACAGGTGTTTAGAGTGGTTCCAACTTTAGCAAATACTAAAGTTGTCAGTCCACTACCCGGTTGCTTACCCAACCGGGATTTTGAAAGTATTTATTTTATTACCTTCACAAGGATTTATACAAAATACAATACTTTCTTTACACCCCTTGAACAGCCTTCACTTGAAGTAGATGCACCAATATGAGGTATCCTTCTTGAAGTAACTTCAAGCTCCCTCTTGAAGTAGCCTTCCTCTCTAGAAGTAACCTCCCGTTGCACCAGCCTTCTTGAAGTAGCTCAAGGTCCCCTTCTTCACCAAGAATATCTCCACCCTCTCCAATCCGCAACCTCCAACCCAGGAGTAGCAAGGAGAGTACAAACAATAATAGAGAACAAGAAAGAAAAAGGAAATTACAACTTATCCTTTTGTAGCATAAGGCTTGATTTGCCTAGATCAAGCGTGTAGATCTCCTAACCAAAGTGTATGGAATTGTAATTGCAATGGATAGGAGATGTTAGCCTATGGGACACGAATTTTGAGCTAAGGGAAGAAGTAGCCAATTGTCACAATGCTCAATTGCTCACAAACAGATTGCACAAAGTCAATGTATGCTCAAAGATTGCTCAAGTGTAACAAGTTAGTGTATTTGGGTGTCCTAAGCTATGTCCTATTTATAGGAATGTCCTACAAGTGCTTAAGGACGTTCTAGACACCTTCTAGGGGTTTCTAAGTGCTTAACTAGCCGTTAGGTACAAGTTTGTTGCTTTAGTAACGGCTAAATAATTAATTCTGCAGTTGCTGTCAGAGACCATCTCGGTCAAGAAATAGTCAACCGAGACTCCTACTCGGTCGAACTTTTGTCGACCGACAGGCTCTCTGGATCAAGTGTATGCAACGTTTATCTCCAACTGCCAACCACCTTGTCAGCTGTGTCTAACGGCTACTTGGGTCTTTCTCGGTCAAGAAGATTGTCGACCGAGAGTGTCTCGGTCGAGGAGTTAGTCGACCAAGATTGACCCTATTTCACTTTTCCAATTAAAGCACTAAGTGTGTGTATGAGTGTGCATATGTGACACTATTCAAGGGGATGACCTATCTAAATGTGATGTTTAGCTAGGGAGAATCCAACGCTTGATTTACATGAAATCTAAGTACTTGTACATTATATATTTGTACAAGTTTTTACAAAGCGATTACATTTCATGAAAATATAAATATGTAAGCATATGGATTTCCCTAATACTTTGTCATCCACCTTGTTCCTGCACACTCAAGTAGCACGTTAGATTAGCAAGAATGAAATGTTTGTCATTATCAAAACAAAGGGATTTACAGATGTCCATTTAGCCAATAGGTTTCACCTACTAAGGCTTCTCACCAACATGCAACATCATCTCTCTCTCACACATACTCTTACTAAGATTATAAGCAACCATCAAAATCATCTATTCCACTCCCTCTCGAGATGAGGATAGATCTAAGTCTAAGGGTATCCTCTCTCTTGAGATGACCACACGTAAACCACGTCTCATAACATATAGTTTTAAAGCTTTAGGATTCCAACACTCTCATGCATTCGTACTACTCCATAACACATGATAAAGATGATATTACTCTCTCGAGATATCAACTATCAAACATCACAAGATGGTAGCTAAGCATTCAAGTGAAGCATTAAAATAGGTGCATGGAGATAACCTTGATAAGAATATATATATTCAACAAAGAGAGACAATATACATGTTGGGAGAGCCTTATTGGCTACTCCCAACCCAAGTTAAGGTGTTTAGCCACTCATTCTTGCGGGAAGCATAACGGTGTTACATAAAGATAGATACATAAAGATCCACAAAGTGAGGAGGGAAGTACAGTGGAAAGAAATGATAGATCTAGATAGAAGAGACATGATACGACATGGTACTTCTTCATATATGGATCTAGCACATCGATGGTGTGGACGATCTTCTTCTCTCAAAGAAGGAGTCTTCAATCTTCTCTCTCCTCAGCTTCCGCCTTTAGAGATCTAAGACTGGTGGATGGGATGGTATGGAATGAGTCTAGGATGCAGCAGCACTTTGCGATCCTCGGGATCTGATCTATGATTTGATGATTTGACAAGATGGGTGGGTGTGTTATTTATAGGCACATTACACTGAGACCGCAGTCGTGGTCTTGGTTGGGTGAGGTGTGAGACCGCGGTCATGGTCTGCTCTTTATTCTTCCTTTCATCACAGCCGACTGAGTCACGGTCTGCCACTGCTCGTGGTCTGGCAAGGGTCGCGGTCGAGGTCGATTCATGTATTGCGTTGGAGAGTTCGAGGTCGAGACCTTTTTACTCAGTTGCAGTTTGCAAGGATCGTGGGCTTAGCAATGACTATGGCCTCCATGTTGGTCATGGTCCGACTTGATCATGGTATGGAGGGATCATGACCCTATATGGATCGCGGCCTTACATGAGTCACGGTCTGCAACTCGGCGTCCACGATCTTTAAATACACTACGGTCCCTGGTTTGACTGGTGCCTTTGTACTGCTTGCGACCTCCTAGTGGTCATGGTTTAGTAGTGATTGTGGCTTTAGTATGACCGTGATCTGACTATAATGCATGATGACCTTGATCTTAAAGCGGTTAAGAGACCTCGACCGCAGTTGTTGGATGAGTGGGTTGCGGTCGAGGTAACGACCATGACTTGGGTTGTAAATGTACCTGAAATCATGTAAGTGAGGTTTTAGTCAAAAAGATGGTAAAATTGTGGGAAAAGCTAACAAAAGATATACTAAAAAGGTGTAAAATATATACAAAAAGTACACAAAATAAAGTGTTATCAACTCCCCCAAACTTAGAATCAAGCCTGTCCTCAGGCTAAGTGTAGGTTTGAGAACTTAGAGAGAGAAAAAGCAATCTTATGTGACAAAATTATAGAATATAACATTACTAAAATATCTCATTTTTGCATCAAGACTGTTTTGGCATGTTTTCTAACCCTTAGGTCTCATTCCTCCCTTTCAACTAGAGTTGCATAACTTCATTTTCTCACCATTTCCTTCAATTGTAAAAGATTCCTCCTTCTCAACTTATCACCCCTTTCCCTTAGGAAAATAACCATACTAATACAAGATCTTTTTCAAGGGGTAGCTTTCGCACCATCTCTTTATTTTCACTTGGCCCTATGCTAATGTGTTCGGGTAGGCTTAAGGCTTAAAGTGTTTTCCTCTTCCCTCTAAACTCCTCACCCACAACTGTCGTAAGGACAGTGTTGCCCTTTTTGGGCTTCTAACTTTAAGTCAGGTGGTTTTGTGAGTTTCATTCAGGATTAGAGGTGTGCAAACTTGGCTTCAAGATTCCACTTATGGGCACTACATGTCTGCATTCATGAGTGCAGCAATACACCGGTCGTGTAGAAACTTTTGGCATCTTTTGGGCACAACTCTCATTATTTTTTTCTTTCTTTTTGGCTTTTTCCATCTCCTTCCAGGCTTAGGTACGAGGGATTTTTAAGTGGTCTTCTGGGTAGCCAAGCCTCTTTTTAGATATGCCTTGAAAAGGGCAGTTGTTTCCCTCTCTACGGAGATATGGATTTTCTAGTTAAAAAGCGTCAGGTGAGGGTGGTTGGTCAGGAGTATGGCTAGATGAAGTTCTCTAGTCTCTGAGGGTTTCATGAGTTAAGGTTGTCACACATACAACGTCTTATTGTAAGAATGAGATAGAGCAGTATTGCTATGATTCTTGTTTTGCTCATGTGTGTGTGTCTATATATATATATATATATATATATATATATATATATATATATTGCTCATTTATTTCTCTCTAGGAGGGTGAAAGTACTACAATTTTGAAAATTTAGGAGGGGAGGAGACTAGATTCTAAATTCAAAAGGTAACTTTTGCAAAAAAAAAAAGCAATTGTGAGAGGTAAAAAGATGGAAAATGTACCTTTGTAGCCCGTTTATGACCCCTCCCCTAAACTTATCATGCACCACGTCTCGGGGTGTCAAAATTTGAGTGAGATGTATAAACATTCTTTCTTTATTCATTCTTGTTGTTGATGTAGGCCCACTCAAACTCGAGAAGCATGCATGAGTATACTCCTCATAGTGTGTGGTATTGTTCGTACTGCATGCCCTCCACTTTGACATCAATATTGGTCAGGGCTACCATCCAGGCTAGATAGAAGAAGTCGTGGTCATTTGATAGGAGCACCTATTGGGGGCTCCTGTGGCAGAACTATGTCTTTTTGAAGTATTTTCCTGTTGTAAGCATGTACCCTTTGCCATGGCTTTTTATCATGTCAACAATCGCTACGGCACATGTGTTGGCCTTTTCTTCTATGGGAGTCTTTGATGTAGTCATGTTAGTATTCTTATTAAGTGTGAAGGCTACATCTGAGCTGTTGTAGAGGACTGTAGTCCTTTTGATGATATTGACAAAAAGCAAGGTCCAATGATTGTTGTGAAGAATTGGTAGAAAAATATAGTCTAGTAGGGATGTCGCCAGGCATTGTTATAGCCGCTCCTTTTTGCCAGATCTTTTTTCTTTTAAGATGTCATCTACCAGTAAGAAGTATGCCATGTGAGCATTTGGCATGTTATCGCCTAGTAGCGCCTGGTAAGCTGACATCATGCTTACTGAAAGATATCCTCCTATTTTCAGTGTTTCTCAGAGGTCATCTTTTAGCACGCAAATGGCATCTCTCTCGAAGATGACATTTCCCGACGAATCATCTTCTTTCAAGGACCTCATGATTATAGTCAGTTCTTCTAAAGATAGACTAAGGCAGCTCCATCCGTCGAAGTCCTTGAAAGAAGGTGTAACTTCTCCTGCCGGCCCATTTGGCTTTACATCGATCAGGTCTTCTTCTTCAACCTCTCCCTCCTCATGTTGTTCCTTTGAAAGTTGTTCTTTAGGAACTTATGCTACCAGAGGATGCTTTGGTTCATCATCTGACATGTGTTTTACAGCTTCTCCAGTGCTTTCATGCCATCCTTCTTTCCAAGCTACAACCATGGCTGGCTCTGTCAGATCCACCCATATGGTCTTTAGTTGCTCCCTCCAGGTGACCTTTTTAGGTAAAGGGATATCCTTGTGAAGCCTCCAGGGTACAGATTCTGAAGGCATCGTTGGGTCACTAAAGAATCGATGATCGTAGATGACCTCCATAGCATACACACCCCACAGTCCATGTAGGTCTTCATTGTCTAGATCTTCCAGGGTGATGCCCTTGTTGATGGCTTCCATCATTCTCAGCACTATGAAGGCGCAATCCCCTAAACCAGCCTCTTTTTGAGGGACTTTATTATTGATGGATAAGAACTTCCAGAATCCCTAAAATTTGTCATATGCATCTTTTATTGCTCGTTGCAAATGCAGTGGTATCTTAAGGGCATCTTTAGCATCCTTCCTTTTGTAGATTACTAAAGTGTTGTCCACTTTGGCTGCACAATAATTTAACACTGCTATTTTCTGCTCATACATGTCGACGACTATCAGTGCCCAATGCTTTACATTCCTTATGGGCAGCACTACATATCTTGTTTCCTTTCTTCGAACTGCACCTTCAGTTCAGCGACATATGTTGCCCTATAGTCTTCTTTGTAGAGGAGGCTAGCTAGATGTGTCGTCCCATTGAAGACCAGATGCGGATTTTCTAGGTGCAAAATTTCTTTCAGGAGGGTGGTGTAGAGTATCTTAAACAGCCTTTTATGTACTCGTGCCTTTTTCAGAAAGATCCCCCAGAAGTGATCTCTGGTTAGACGTCTACCCTTGTTATTATATAGTATGTTTGACCTGGGTAGATCATCACTGAGGACGTCTGCCAAGATGTGGACTTCTCTGCATGTGATCCGTGACACTACAGACATGTCCATCTCTTTCCTCTTGAATGGGAGAGGGGGACCTACTCTAAGCATTTCTGTTCTAGCTGGCTTACTCTGCTCTCTGGAGAGCTCATTTACAAAGAAGGTTGATAGCCCTCCATCCTCATCGTCAGACGTTCCTTCGTGCGCAGAAGGTGCCGGAATTTTATCTATGGTCGGCATGGCTTTGGCCACTTGTTCATCTTCTTTGTTTGGCTAGGAGGAGGCGAACAACTAGTCCTTGGCGTAGCCACTAGGACGATCAAGGAAACCATGGTGAGGCAAAGTGGGGGAAACTAGGTCGGCAGATGGCACCACCAGGCGCTTGCGGCGAGTGTCGAAGGCTCGCGGCGTGCGTAGGACGACGGCCGCTCCCGATCCTCTATTTTACAGAGGAAACAGGGGACTAGAGCCCCGTTCCGCGAAGAAGAAGAAGAAGGGAAGCCCGACTGAGTTACCCATTACTTGGACCATGTGGAGGTTCCGCAAG
The DNA here is from genome assembly GCA_963693085.1 of Alisma plantago-aquatica. Taxonomy (NCBI): domain Eukaryota; kingdom Viridiplantae; phylum Streptophyta; class Magnoliopsida; order Alismatales; family Alismataceae; genus Alisma; species Alisma plantago-aquatica. The sequence continues at coordinate 272,860,515 of OY856413.1, forward strand.
CGAGAGACAAGACACGTGGCGCGCTGTCATTGATTGAAAGGTAATAGTTTTGCAAATTTCATAGAAAATTAATGTTGGCTCATAATAAGAAGAATAATATATGAACTTTGCTTAAAAAAATGTGAAGAATCCATTAAAAATAGATTTAGAAGCTAATTCCTCTTACAATTCAAAAGGTAGTAGAAGTTATCAACTTTAGTGCATTAATGATTAAGAAACCCTAATTTAAGATGATTAATGTATTGAGAAGGGTTATATGGATGATTAAAGTTGATATTAACCTGTTGATTATAAAAAGATGCATTAGATCTAAAAGGATGAACTTTATGCATAATTTTATTAATTTAGGGTTCCATGTACATAAATAAGCTTTAATGGGCCTTGAAACCCTAATGTTAGTAATTATAATTCTTAATGGCTTTAATTGTTCAAATTCATGTATAAAGCTGAGATTTGATGGTTCTAAGCTATTTTGAGTATAAAAGGTCCTAATTGTGAATAAATACCCTTAATATGGTAATTAGGGTTTTCTAATGGATAAATGTGGAATAGTAATAAATGGAGTGCATATATTAGATTATGATGAAATATGAGTTGTCAATTTGAAAGAAGTCGAAGATGATAATTGGGTCTAATGATCTTGAAATAACTTAAAAGGATAAATATGGTAACTTTAGTATAAAAGAGAAATGATAGACTTTAATTGGGCTTATGATGTGCAAATTAGGGTTTGTGAACTAAGAGTGCATTAAATGTGATAAAAGTATTATGGAGGCTAAAACCCTAATAAAACCCTAAGGTTGGCCTAGAAAGCCTAAGGTGAGATCTAAGTCTATCTTAAGAATGTTTTGGATAAACTACAACACTTGGACGTTATGCATTAATTTCAGGATATTGTTGATTTCTTGTTTGATTGTTCCCTATAATTATTTCTTGGACATCAAGATGCTCTAGATCAGGTATGTGGTTAATTATGGTTAATCACATTAGTTTCCCAAAGGTTTCCGAAATGATTGACCGCCTTGAATGCAACCTATCAGTTTGGATGTTCATACTTGCAAATCATAAAGTCACTATGATTATCACAATTATAATATAAGTGTGTATTCTCGCACCTACATGACACCCTGATGGATGATGCAAAAAGGTCAAGCCCAGGAGGGAAGACCCATGGGTACCATGAGTGGTGACCCCAGACACCAAGCTCGGGATTGAGAAGGTGGTCTTTGTTGCATGACTAATGGGCACCATGAGAGGTGACCCCAGGCACCAAGCTCGAGATTGATAAGGTGGCCTTAAGTCAATGGCAAAAGAGAAACCCTAAAGAGGGTATTCTAGGGTTAGGGCAAAAGCGGTGAAGAATGTCACATTGAAAGCGTAAATTGGCTTGTTAACTAACTTGATTGTGATATTTAGATTGTTAGCCATATTTGTGAAATTTTGGTTGTCCCCACATATCGGCATATTCATATATGCTGACCGACGTTTTGTTTGTCGGCGTTTTAGGTACAACCATGAAAAGAACAAATAGTAAAGTGACACATTGTGAAATTAAGTATTAAAGTGAAAAGGAGGATTAGTTAGAATAGTCTCCAGTTGTGGATAGAAGTAGATATCCAAGTTTGTGAAAAAGGTATGCAAAGGTTTGTTTTATTCCACCTTTCAGTATAGTTTTGGTAGAATTTTATAATTATTATTGATTATTTGTTGAACCATTGATCATGTTAATTGGGATAACGGCTCTGGCCTGTTGGTCTCCCTTAATTGGGGGTTACCGGAAGGCGGGGTCGTTACATTTGGTATTAGAGCACTGGTTCCTCATTTAATCTTTAGTAATTATTAAATTTTACGAACTCTGTAGAACCCAAGGGAGTTATTAGAGGATTTTCTGAAAGACAGAGGTGTCTAGAAAAGGATCATGTCTGGGGGCTGGAATTATTTTCCTCTGTACCACTAGTCGGAATACGAGGACTCCCAAATCTATGTGACTGTCTGGCCAAAGTCTTAGGATCTGACTCGAAATAAGATACCTTTAGGACTCTCTCATCTATTTTCGTCCATTCTCAACCATAATTCTATTAAGATCATAAGGTTTAGGGTTTTCTCTCTCCTCCTCACCCTCTTGAGGATAGGGTATGAATGATAAGTTTAAGGAATTCACCATCAAATTAATGAAAAACATGTAAATAAGATGTCATGGATGTAAGCTTAATAGTTTAAGCGTAAACTAAAGAATAGTTGCATGCTTAGGTCGTATGACATGTGTTGTCATGCCCTCAGGAGAGACCTGAGGTTAAACCCTCTTGTCAGGAGGATGAAATTGAGTTGGTCTTGGAGGCAGAGATCTCTATTTTTGGTAGAGACATGGCGCATCCTCTGAGGATGATGTTAACCCTAACCCTAAATGGTGGTTAGATAGGGATGACATGATGAGTTAGATGTCATGGTAGACCAGGTGTGTGGGTGGACATGATTTTGGTTTGGATACCCATGACGATATGAGTCATGTGAGGTTGGTTGACCTAGTACCTTTGGTGACCCAACCCTGGGAAGGGTCGTGCATGTTAGGGTGAAGGATAACTCCTTCATTGATGAGGTTAGTGATGACCATATAGAAACCCTATGAGCTTATATGAGCATGGCAAAGTTGCACCCAAAGTTTGTCAGTAGTGCTAGAAGTAGGTTGAAACCTAGGCTTGAAGGGCGTGTTGGATAGCTTATGAGATAAGCATGAAGAGTTATGGATAATCTTGATACAAACATAGGTTTCATTCATGTAGGTGTATGCTTGTGAGCTTGATCCACCTTAGAGAGAGGACCTCTAGTAGTAAGGTTGTTGATAGGGTTAGCTCTAGAGAAAGAGAGCACGACCCAAGCAAGAAGGTTGGAAGCTTAGACTTCGAGATATGAGGAACAGTGGGGAGTTGAGGATGATGCAACCTAAGTGGATGGTTGTTGTTGCCTCATGCATGATCCCTGGAGGCTTTTGGTATCTTAGTTGCCTTTAGAGGAACCAAACCCTAGAAGAAAGATGAGGCTGCTAGTACCTATGGTCATATGATATAGGTTCTTACCTGCTAGGGATAGGTAGAAGAGTTCCTTAGACCTTGAGGAGGTATAGGATCAAGTTGGAAGGCATCATACCTAGTTGTTGTCCTTGAGGAGGGCTCAAATTTGAGGTGTTGTTCGAGTGGAAGGATAATAGGACATGCATGATGCACCTCGTACATGCTTGGTTCGTTGTTAGAATGTTGAGCATGCAGTTGGACAGCTCTTGCAAAAAAAGTGAACCTAGGGATCCTAGACCTATAAGAGGGGAAGTAGTAGTGCCTGGTGCACCTGATGCTCATGATAAGACTTGAGGTTCCATAGATTGAGCATGGCACTCATCATGTTTATAGGAATGGGAAACCCCTTGGATTAAGGTGTATGTTTGATGAACCTCTCACATATAGGTTGGTGACATATAGTGGTCCAATATAAAGGAATAGAAACAAGTAGGACCTACCATGGAGACCTAGCATGGTTTAGTAGGTGGTATGCTGGTTAGCTACGAGCCTTAGTATCTTTCTAGGGTTAAACATGCTCATGTGGATGTGAACCCTGGACATAAGGATGTTTGTGACCTTTGCTTCTATCAAGAGATAGTTTCCTCCCATATTGGGAGAGGGACCCTTTTTGTAGGGTATATACCAGTTTTTGTTGGGTTGAGGTAACCCAAAGAGGTCTCATAGGATCTTGAGGAGCTAAGTGAAAAGTACATAGTATGATAATGAACATGTAGACCCATATATGATCATCTCTGAGTGCATGTGGATGTGTTACCATAGAGGTAACCAGTATGGGGCTTGACCGAGGTAGGTAGGTCACCATGACCCCTATGAAAGGATGTAAGTCAGACCACGAATGCTAAGAGAGATGATGGAGACTTGGGTAAGGTTCTAAGTTGGACATGTACTATGTTAGAATCCTAAGTCTATCCTAGGGTCAAGTAGGGATAAGATCGATGTCAGTAGGAGTTACCTAATTCCCTAGTTGCACATGACCATAGGGTCAGGAGGTAACATCTATCATTGTTTGAGGGCCATGGGTTAGGAGATTGATCACCTTCATGAACTCATGGGACCCAAAGGGCATATGAAGAGGGCACTCTCTGATGCATAAGAGAAGAGGGATGACCCCAAAAGTGTTGGCACCCTACAGACCTAGAGGAGATGACTAAGGATGGTGTGTGGATCCAAGTGGGTTTGAGACTAGTTTTTCATGGAAGTAACCTGGATTTTGAGATGTTCATGATGTAGATGCATGTGAGGCACGTTTCAGTTTAGATTTGTTGGTGTACTGGAAATGTGGGATGTACCATCTCTACTCTTGGAACAGGAAGAACTCTATATTTGGACTGCAGCCAAATATTTATTTCCTCTTGTTATGGGAGTGAGAGATAGAACATTATTCATACCATACACCAAGGATAAAGATAATGTGAGTGGAAACGTTGTTATGATACATAAGGATGTGAGGTGGTAATGGATGCTCTGCAGCTGCCTAGTTTAGCTAGAGGCTAGAAGAGGTTGTTAGGTTATCCCTCAGTTTGAAAAAGGAGATATGTTTGGCTAACACTCAGATGTAACGAGATATGTTGATCAAGTTAGTGGTTGTTTGGTTAGTTGGCCTAGGCCTTGATGTGATAAAAGGATGGTTGTAGAACCTCAGATACACTTCTTTGGAAAAGAAGGTGATGAAACCCCGACTAGAGTGTTTTAGGGTTTCTAAGGAATCAACCTTAAGGAATCATGATATACAGGAGATCATGATACACCCGCCATGGACAGGTACCGACGACGAGCAAAAATCACACCCACTACCCACTGGATTATCCCTCGTCCACCACCCCTGACCGATCGTACCCAGCGGAGTCCTTCGGTAGCCTCCATGTTCACCGAAGAAGGGTGGAGTCCCAACAACCTGGTCCGGTTTTGGGCGCATATGGTGTTTTACAGGAAACTAACGACCATGGAGAGAGGTGGTGTATATGATAGGAATTGAAGACCACAAGAGCTCCTCGACCCAGTTTGGATGCTCTCGCACAATCATCCACTTAATCACGAAGAGGACATGGCCCCCCTTATATAGATTTTGTCCCCCCCCCCATCATTCATGGAGTCTGGTTCCAGGAGGACTTTAGGAAAACTCTCAAATCCGCACTAACAGGGGCACCAAAGGGGTTATCTAGTCTGATTTGATCTCCCAAGAGAGATTATCCATTCTCCAAGAGTCCTAAAGGATGAGGGGAAGGGGATTCACATATTTGATTCCATGGTTTATTGTTTCCTTTTCCCGATCTGAATAAAAGAGCAGCCATGGTTGGATCCTAGATCCAACGGCTATCAGCCATGCACCAAGAACATTTTCCCTGATATATTGGAAAATCGTTACATTTAATAATTTCCTCTACACTTTGTAAAAATCATATCTCCTAAACTATTTATCCAATTGATTCCAAATTTTGAGGGAAAGTTAATAATAACTTAATCTTTCATCATGTTAAACTTGGGATCATTATAAAAAAGAAAACACGTCTTTTCTTTAGGTGAAAGATATTACTCAATTATGTATATTTCTCACCTATTTTCTCTTTCCTTTGCTATTAAATTATTATCTTTGATTTCCTTAGACTTCAAGGAACCTTAATGGATCAAAATATCATCTTAGGAATATATATTTAGCCTTTTCCTTATCTTTTATCCCTTTTCTTATTTATTTCTATATTCAAATAAATTCTTTTTTCCTTTTCTTTTATTTTGACAACTCTTTCTATTAGAAATAACATGTAAATGAAATTTACTCAATTGTGGCCATTAATTCCACTTTCTAGAGATTTCTATGTATTTCTCATAATTACTTTGCTTAATATCCATTATCTTGTATCTTTTCCTTTTATTTGGACTTTTCTTTTTTTCTTCTCTTTTATATCCATTATTGGATTAATCTAATAATAGAAATTATGAAATTCCTATCAAAAGGGAGATTTGCAAGGAAATCCATCTTTTGAAACAAAGCATACAACCTTTTCAATTAAGTCCATATTCACAAAATCTTTACAATTCAATTATGAAAACATATGCAAAATTGAGGTTGTAACACATCTTATCGAGCTCTGATGCCCATGTTGCGCTGAATTCTGCGGAAACTTCTTCTTGGTGATTTATAGCAAGTTGTTCTTCTAGCGTCATCTTATTTGTGGGTAGGGTTAATTGTTGTTTTGCTTGTCTACCACTGCCTTCATTAGTTTCATCCTGCCCTTCTTTAGGGTTGCTATTGAGGTCGAAATCCCTTGACAACGTTGTGGTTTTCGTTGTGTGTTTGTCATTAGGGGAGCTCGATTGTTGTGGCGGCTCATTCTTTTTCTGCTCAGCTATCGGTGTCATCTTTACATTGGCACTTTCTTCTTTCAGTGCCTCTACTCCTGTTTTGGTCCCTCCCGCATTGTCGTCATCGTTTTCGTCATTTTTGGAGGGGCTCGATGAGGAGCGTGTTGGGCTTGCTGAGTGCTTCACCTTCTTTTTCTTCTATCGGCCCTCGATTTCTTTGCGCTCTTTTTCAAGCTTCTGGTGGTCCTCCTCTAGGCGTTGGCATTCTTCCTCGAGGCTTGCTATCGTCGTGTCGTAGATGTGATGCATATGTTCATTATCGGCACAGATGGTGTGCCTCTCCTTCTTCAAGTCCTCCATTTCGTTCTTCATTTCCTTCAGCACTCACATCATTATCCATTGGTTGCTTAAGGCTTCTTGAAGGATGTCAGGGAGTGCTCTAGTCTTTTCATCGAGGACCTATACCTGCATTGTTAGTGTAGATATAGAAGAATAAATGTTTGTATTTATTGAAGTGGTTTGATGCATGTGTTCCCACATGGCATCAAACCTTGTACTTGGTACACCCCCGAAGGAGGGTGTATGCTGGTGTTGTTGGTGCAGCTGTTGCTCCATGCGCGTTGTTGACGAGCTTGGCACGGTTGGTTGTGGAGGTGGTGGAGGTGGACCTTGTTCTTTTTCCTTCTGCTTGTCTTGTGGGTCCACGTCCGCTCTATGGATTTCTGGTTCTGGTACGGCCTGGGAGCCTTATCCTTCCGGCTCAGCCTCCGGTTCTATTTCGGGCTGTAGGTTGGTTGCTGTGTCATCCTTTTTCACCACCTCTGGCTCTACTGTAGCCATTTCCTCATGTAGATCTAGGGATGTGGGTTCTTTGTTCCCCACTATTTCTTCTGGAGGTGGAGCAGTGGGGATTGGTGGTTCTACATCTTTTGTCTTTGCGGTTGGTGGGGCAGTTGTGTCTAATGTCTTCTTCTTCTACACTGCTAATTTCTTCTGCTACTTTGTGCTCTTTTTTTCCTTTAATTCAGCTTGGGCACTGCTCTCATCAACTGTTTTTACCGGTTCAGTGTCAGTTCGCAGTACCCCGGAGCACATCTTTTCAATGTCATCATGAGTAGGTCACAGTTTGTGGGTGTCATAAAATGTCATCTCTAGAAGGGGGAAGAGCCTCTTTGATCCGCTCTTTTTGAAGTATAGTTTCTCCCCCTTCTGTGCCAGAATACCCGCGTTGACGAGGGACTTGATATCTATCCTCAGTTGTCCCTCCATTTCCTTATATTTCAGTACCTCTTCTATGTCCATTAAGTATTCATCAATCTTTGTTATCTGGCCGCCCATGTAGTATGTAGAGTTCTATTTTGCTTCCCCTCCTACTGTCGTTGATAAATGTTCGATTAATATCTTTCGGATATTTACTGACTTTCTATTTATCATCGACTAGATTAGGAACAGATTCCCCTTACTTATTGTTCCCGTTTCCGACCTCGCGTAAATTATGTAAGCCGTAATTTTTTGGATTGTGCGAATGAAGCATGAGGTATTAGCGAGGCCTTCGAGTTCTTTGAGATGTGTTCTTCTTCTCCGGTTAGCTCTTCCCACAGCTGGTTACTATCGTTGGTGACTGATTCCTTCTCGCTTGGGGTAGTGGCACAGGCTTTTGCTTCTTCCTTTGTCTTCATAAATATCTTATTCAACATTCCCTTAGTGATCAAATGAGACTCACCTCCTAGCCTCACTTATAGTTTATAATCTCCTCCGCCTACCTTTCTTGTCTCACTACTTGTGGTGACCCTTTTTAGCGAAGACAAGAACTCCACAGTTAGCCTTTTGTAGGTCTTGGCCTCAGACGTGCATAATATTCATAAATTTGCACCTTCTGGGAATCTGACTACCCTATCATAGATTCCCATCTTCTTGAAATCTTCTACGTCCAGGTACCGAGTCGGGTTGAATTCCTTGTTTTGGTACATCCAGTCATAGGTAGACTGGTGTACGAGGTTTATTGGAACGAACGGGGGTTCTTTGGATTCTGCTGATTTCTCTCCGATGATTTCCTTCTCTTGGTTGGCTTTCTCTGCCCCCTGCTCCCTTGAGTGCTCAACAGCAGTTGGCTTTGCCTTCTTCTTGTTCTTGGTCTCTTTAGGTGCAGCCTTTCTCTTCTTCTCCTGTACTCAGCTCTCTGACTCTATTAGTTGATACTCGGAGGTCTCTGTTTGCTTAGTTTGTTCAATTTCTTGGGGAGAGTCCTCTGGTGTCAGGTGACCCGGGATTCTTTGATATTGTTCAAGTTTCAGCTACAACTTGATCCATTTGGCCACTAGAAGAGAGGTGTTCTTCTTTAGTGCTTCTGTCAGGCTCTCCACTATCTTCTCTGCCTCCTTCAAGGATGTTTCCTGCCTGTAGATGAGGTCACTGGTTGCTGGAGAAGACATTCTGCAAAGTTTCAATAATGGATTAGTTTATAATTGATTTAATAGAGACTAGTCTTCTTGTAATTATCTAGATAAGTTATTCATCAAAGTTTTAATAATGAATTATTAAGTTCAAGTATGTATATAGGGACCACAACCCTTGGTCTTGTTAGTAATTCCAGGGACACCGTCGTCGCGGTCTTTGAAGGAGGTCACGGTCGTAGTGAATTGAGGAGGAGATCACGATCACGGTCATACTCACGGTTGCGGTCTTATTCCATGTATTGGGCAGTTCATGTTCAAGGGGACCATGACTTCAAGCAACGATCTCCAACACCGCAACCCACGGTGTGAACCTGAAACTTAAGGCGTTTGAGCAAGCACCGCGACCGGGTTAAGGTCGATGAACCCATCGCGGTCGCAGTTGCAGTGGACCATTACTCACGGTCTATCTGGTCCAACCGTTCTGCTTCTTCTCTTCATTTGTAGATTGGTGGTGCAAGTTGATCAATTATAGACCTGCTCGTTGACGGGCGGTTGCCCCTTTATTTGTGTTTTTAGGGTTTTTTTTAGTTACTTTTTACAAATGTCGCCTTTAGGGTGGGTTGGATATTTAGATAGCAAGAACAACCAGCGGTGGCACTATAGATGGTCGTCAATCAGAATGAATTGGAAGAAAAAGGGATAGGGTGTGGGGCGAAAGCAGTAGCGGCACGTCGGTGGTGGGAAATCATGGAAACGGCGGTAAGAAGGGCAAAAATAGGGATTTCCTATTACCTTGATCGTCGGACGAGACGGTGAAACTGGAGAAGGTCGACGTGGCGGTGAGTCTTCTACGACAGAGTGATTCTTCAGAGATGTAGGGTTTAACTACTTGGGCTCAAGAAAGCAAGAAGCAAAAAGAGTCTGAGAAACTGGGGTTTTAGAATATATAATAGAGTGACTGTGACCTGTTGATCATAGATAAAGAGTGAGTGACTGCGACCGTAGTGCATTCGAGACACGGCCGCCGGTCACGGTCTCTTCTGTTCTAAGGAATACATCAGGTCACGGTCAAGGTGACTAAACATTGGCACCGCGGGTCGCGGTCTTGCTTGATGCAAGGTTACACCATAGTCAGAGAACTTAATCAAAGAAAAACTTGTTTCTCGAATTATATCATCAATTACTCAAAAGAGAAGATAGGATATATACAAAACTTAATCAACTAAACAAGAGAGGAAGATAAAAAGCTTAAAGAATTAGCAAAAACTTGGGTTGCCTCCCAAGAAGCGTTTGATTTAAAGTTTCTAGCTAGACTTCATGATCATTCATTCCTTGGGTTTCTCAGTTGGGTGTGGCAACTCCTCCTTCCCTTTCTCAAGTGACTGATTTGGTTCCTCCAAACTGATTTTATACCTTCATACAAAAGCCTCGTCTTCATAAAATCTTTTTACTCTATGGCCATTGACCTTGAAAATTCCTATTTTCTCCCCTTGAATTTCCATCATTCCTGATGGGTATATCTTCACCACAGAGAAGGGGCCCGACCATCTTGTTCTAAGTTTTCCAAGAAAAAGCATGATGCTTGAATTAAATAGAAGCACTTTGTCACCTTTACGGACATCCTTGTTCTTTAGGTGGGCATCATGCCACACCTTAGTTCTTTGTTTGTAAATTTTTGCATTCTCATAAGCATGCAATCTCAGCTCTTCGAGCTCCTGCAACTGCTGGAATCTTTTTTGTCCTACTTTCTCCAAGTCCATATTTAGAAACTTAATCTGCCAAAGGGCTTTATGCTCAAGCTCCATAGGTAGGTGGCAGGACTTACCATAGATTAATCTATACGGCATCGTGCCTATAGGTGTTTTATAAGCTATCCTATAAGCCCAGAGAGCATCATCGAGCTGCATAGACCAGTCCTTCCTAGTGTGGCTGGTCATTTTCTCCAATATCTGTTTAATCTACCTATTGGACACCTCCACTTATCTTGAGGTTTGAGGATGATAGGGTGTATCAACTTTGTGCTTTACCCCATATTTCTTTAATAGCGCCTCAAATTGCTTTTCTCCAAAATGTGACCCTCCATCGCTTATGACAGTGCGAGGAACTTCAAAGTGTGGGAAAATGGTCTTCTCAAACAGCTTGATCATAGATTTAGAATCGCAAGTTTGGGTTGCTACTACCTCTACCCACTTGGACATGTAGTCGACGACTACTAGGATGTACTGGTATCCTTTTGATGACGGGAAAGGACCCATATAGTCGATTCCCCAAACATAAAAGATTTCCACTTTCACCCATTCAGCCATAGGCATTTCACTTCTTTTACTGATATTTCTAATAAGTTGACATTTCTTACATGCCTTGACGAAAGATGTCACGTCCTTGAATAGGGTGGGCCAGTAAAACCCAGATTGGAGCACCTTTACAGTCGTTCTTTCTCCACTGTGATGTCCTCCATACGGCGAAGAATGGCATTTTCTTAGGATTGATGGAACTTCTTCTTTCGGTATACATCTTTGATACAAATTGTCAGAACACCTTTTAAATAACAGTGGATCATCCCAGTAATAGTTCTTGACATCATAGAAAAGCTTCTTCTTCTGGTTGTACGTTATGTGAGGTGGCAGCTGGCCACAAGCTAGATAGTTACAAATATCTATGAATCACGACAGTCTATGTTCATTAGACTGGGCCATCAATAGGGCTTCATCAGCATAATTGTCATTCATAGGTAACTGATTCTCTTCATCAAAAACTATTATAGACAAGTGGTCTGCTATAACATTTTTTCCCTTTTTATCAATGATTTCATGATCAAATTCTTGCAACAGTAGATCCCATCTTAGCAGTCTTGGCTTGGTATCTTTATTCTGCATAAGGTAATGTATAGCGACGTGGTCAGTATAAACTTTAACCTTGGCTCCTATAAGGTATGCTCAGAACTTATCAAACGTGAAAACAATCACTAGCATCTCCTTCTTAGTGGTGGTATAATTCACTTGGGCTTCGTCCAAGGTGCGACTGGCGTTACAGATGACATGGTGCTTTTTGTCTTTCTTTTATCCTAGGACCGCGCCTATGGCATAGTCACTAGCGTCACACATTATATCAAATGGAAGCTCCCAATATGGAGTTTGTAGGATTGGTGCAGAGGTCAAAGCCTTCTTTAGGGTCTCAAAATCTTTTGAACATTCATCATCGAATTCAAACATTGTGTCCTTGATCAGCAAATTTGAAAGGGGCTTCGAGATTTTTGAGAAATCTTTGATGAACCTCCTGTAGTATCCAGCATGGCCCAGGAAACTTCTTACCCCAGTCACAGACTTTGGTGGCGGGAGTTTGGAGATGGATTTGATCTTTCTTAGATCCACCTCGATGCTCTTCATGGAAATTTTGTGTCCTAGGACAATGCCACTCTAAACTATAAAGTGGCACTTCTCCCAGTTTAGGACCAAATGTTTCTCCTCGCATCTCTGCAGAACTAAGGATAAATTTCTTAGGCAAGCATCGAAGTCTGTTCCATAAACAAAGAAGTCATCCATAAACACTTCAACTATGTCTTCTAAGAAGTTAGAGAACATGGAAATCATGCAAAGTTGGAAAGTTGCAGGAGCATTGTATAAGCCAAAAGACATTCTTCTGAAGGCGCACATGCCATAGATGCACGTAAACGTCGTCTTCTCTTGATCATCAGGGTGGATCAAAACTTGATAGAATCCAGAATATCCATACAAGAAGCAAAAGTAGTCGTGGTGGGCAAGTCTTTCTAAGACTTGGTCAATAAATGGCAAGGGAAAATGGTCTTTCTTCGTGGCTAAATTTAATTTTCTATAATCTATGCACATTCTCCAGTCCGTGACAGTTCCTGTGGCTATTTCATCATCATTATCTCCTCTCACTATAGTCATCCTACCCTTCTTAGGTACTACATGAATGGGGCTCACCCAATTGCTGTCACTTATCGGGTATATAATCCATGCATCCCGTAACTTCAATATTTCCTTCTTGACTACTTCTTTCAACATTTGGTTCAATTTCCTTTGAGGCTGCACCAATGGCTTTGCAGAATCTTCTAAATTTATCATGTGCATACACAAGGTTGGGTTGAGTCCCTTGATGTCCTCAATGTTGTATCTGATTACTCTTTTATGCTCCCTCAGCTCTTCCAGGAGTCTTTCCCGTTGTTCCTCCGTTAGGTTTTCATTGACGATGACGGGATTACTTCCCTCTTCATCCAAGAATTCATACTTCAGTCCTTTAGGTAGCGGCTTCAGTTTTGACTTCGGCTTGGGAGCTTCTAGCTCTTTGCTTGACTGTTCCAGAGAAGCATATTTCACTGTCTCAATTACTTCTTCATCCTCGCTGAGATTTTCCTCACCTTGGTTTAGATAATATAGTATCTCGGACACTTTTTAGTCTTGCACCAAAGGATTCATGTTGTTCAGGGCTCTCATCAGTGGGTCTACTATGGCCTTTTCTTCTTAAATCTCTTCACAATATTGGTTATAGCTGTCCATGAAGCAGGCCGATTCTAAAAGAGACGGTCCCTTCATGGCATCCTTCACCTTAAAGTCTATGTGGTCATTTCTAACTCTGAGAGTTATGATGCCTTCGGCGACATCTATCAGAGCTCTTCTAGTTGCCAAAAATGGTCATCCAAATATCATAGGACACTTTGGGTCCTCCATAGTGTCTATCACAATGATGTTACAAGGTATGAAGAATCGTCCCACACGGATCGGGACATCTTTCACTATACCAATGGGTCTCTTAAAGATGTGATCCGCCAGTTCAATCCTCATATTTGTCTTGACCATGTCGGTCAATCCCAGTCTTTGTGCTAAACTTAGGGGCATGAGGCTAATGCTTGCTCCCAAGTCTGCTAGACCTTTCCTTTCAATGTTGTCCCCAACTAAAAATAGGATGTTAAAAGCTCATGTATTTCTTCTTAGTTGGCAATTCAACTTGTACAAAGGCACTAGACATATTTTCCACGTGTACAGTATCAACATGGTTTCCCCTTCTTCTCTTTATGATGAGATCTTTGAAAACTTTGCATATGTGAGCATCTCCTCCAAAACATCAAGGAATGGAACATCTATATGCAACTTCTTCATTGCTTCCATAAATTTTCATATCTTTTCTTTAGGTGTGCTTGATGAGCTTGTATGGGAATGGTATTCTTGGCACATACGGATTTTTCTTTGTGAAGATTTCTTCAACAGGATCAGGATCCCTAGCTTCTCCATTTTTCTTTCTACTTTCTTCAGCAGACTTTTCGTTGTCAGCAGCCTTCTTAGAAGAAACTTCTTCCTTGACTTGTGGTTCTTCCTCTTTTCCTTCCTCATTCTCATCCCTAGCTCTAGAGTGGATCAGCGTCCTCCCATATTGGAGGGTAGCCCTTTTCCAGTCTCTATATTTGATAGAAATTTTCCCGAGGGATTTTTTATTAACTCTGCCAATTGTGTGAGTTGTTGGTCAATTTGGCATTGGTGTGTCTGCATATCCTCCATCTGAACTTGCATGGTTGTCACGACACCAAAATTAGCTAGAGCACTTTGGGCTAGTTGATCATTCACAGTGGCTTGCCTCTTATCAAAATCAAATAGTTGAGTTACTAAGTCTTGTTGGTTGTTATCTTTTCCTTGCCCCAATCCTTGGCCTTGGCCTTGGCTCGGTCCTTGGCTTGGTCCTGCCCCTTGGCGAGTATGGTTCTTACCTTGTGTTGTGTAGTTATTTTTATTGGTCTGATAATTGGTTGTTCAAGTATACTGTGGTTGTCCACTTCTCTTTTCAAAACATGGCGGCGGTTTTTGTGAATTGCTTAGTTGGTGTGAATTCTCAGCTGCATCCTTGTTTCCGTAGCTGAAATCAGGGTGGTCTGGCCTCTTAAAGTTGGCGTAGGAAACGTTCTATGTAGTCTCTTCTTCTTTTTTGCTTTCTTCACTTTCCTCGGATCTAGTGTAGATACAGTTATCGACCCCATGTTCTCCTTCTCCACATGTGACACACTTCATGACATTCTCAGTGTGCTTCTTGCATTTGACTCCAGTATCCTTCAGCTATTTCACATCAGTTACTATTTTCTGAATTTGAGCTGTTATAGTTTCTAAAGCCTTGGCTTCCATAGATGGTCCTTCATCCCCTACCTTCCTCGATGGGCCTCTGTCATTCCTTTCATAGTCTACTCCTGCTTGCAGCACAGCCATGTTTTCTATTATCTTCATGGTTCTGGTTGGCTTCTTCCCAAGGAAATCACTGCCAGCAGCTGCGCTCAACAAAGTCTTCTCTGTATGAGTTAGCCCACTATAGAAAGTGGTCACTAGGAACCCCTTGCGATAATTATGGTGCGAGCAATCCCTAAGGTACTCCTAGAAACTCTCCCATGCTTTGTGTAAGTTCTCTCCCAGCTTTTGTGTAAAAGAGGTAATCTTCTGCATGTTACGGATTGTCCTCTCTGTAGGATAAAACTTTGTAACAAAAGCATCTGCTAGGGGTCTCCACCCATTTATAGATTGGCGAGGGAGATTTAGATACCAAGAGAGAGCCTTGTCTTCCAAAGAGAAGTTGAAACCTTTGTAGTATATCACCTCTTACAGGATGGTACGTATTTTCTCTTGAGTTCCCTCGAAAAGTCTTGTTCTGGATCATAGATATGATAGTTGGTTTTATCTCAAAGTTTCCTGCATTGAAGTTTGGTATGATGATCGGACACCTAGACTCGTTGGCCCTTGTTGCTTCCAACTCACGAAGAGTCTTCCCTTGTTCGTTGTCCTCATTGTCGCTATCCCGACCATCGCGCTCCCATTCATTATCATGATGGTTACGGTGATGCCTTCTTCGATGCCTGTGGTGTCGTTCCTCATCTCGTCGTTCTTCTCTACGATGATTGTCTTCACGACAATCTTCATCCCTGTTGTCCTCTTCATGTCGACGATCATCATTGTAACGTCCGTCTCTGTCTTCATCTGAGCCTGGTGGTGGTGGGTTGTGTTGATTCCTTACATCTCGCTCGTCAGTAGAGAGAGTAGCGTCTACGCAAGGTGGCATGGTGAAAAGGAGTAAAGTTGAATGGGTTTGCTTCTTCCTGGGTTCCTAAATAGACCGTACAGTCGAATTAGCAAACTGGACGTAATAAAATGAACTATTCTACACAAACGCAAGGTAGGGTAGCAGACTTAAAGTAACTGTGTTGTCAAGCTTATTGCTAATCTTGAGGCACGAGAGTATAGTGAGTGGACTCAAGTTCTTAACAGTGCCGTTTTGCCTTGTCCCCAACAACGGTACCAAAAAGTTGACCGACCTAAATCACACATCCAAAAGGAGCGGATTCAGACTAGTCAGACTTTTAAAGAAATAACCCGACTCTCATGCCCCCACAATGATAAACGGGGTCCGTTGTAGAGATTGGGGTCGAACATAGGGACAAGGTTGGCAATGTTAAGCTCACAAAATCTAACACTCTTATACTCCAAAATACATAGGTATATAAAAAGGTGTTCCCTAAGGAACGATGGCACACAAACCAAGGCTAGACAAGAAAAACAAGAATAAGAAGAACGAATGAAAACAAAAGAAATAAGACAAAACAAGTATATGGAAGGAAACTTGGGTTGGGGGTTCACCTACTAAGGCTTCTCACCAACATGCAACATCATATCTCTCTCTCACACATACTCTTACCAAGATTATAAGCAACCATCAAAAGCATCTATTCCACTCCCTCTCGAGATGAGGATAGATCTAAGTCTAAGGGTAGCCTCTCTCTCAAGATGACCACACGTAAACCACGTCACATAACATATGGTTTTAAAGCTTTAGCATTCCAACACTCCCGTGCATTTGTACTACTCCAACACATGATAAATGCGATATTACTCTCTCGAGATATCAACTATCAAACATCACAAGATGGTAGCTAAGCATGCAAGTGAAGCATTAAAACAGGTGTATGGAGATAACCTTGATAAGGATATATATATTCAACAAAGAGAGACAATATATATGTTGGGAGAGCCTTAGTGGCTACTCTCAACCCAAGTTAAGTTGTTTAGCCACTCATGCTTGCGGGAGGCATAACGGTGTTACAAAAAGATATATACATAAAGATCCACGAAGTGAGGAGGGAAGTATAGCAAAAAGAAATGATAGATCTAGATAGAAGAGATGTAATATGACACGGTACTTCTTCAAATCTGGATCTAGCATGTCGACGGCACAGACAATCTTCTTCTCTCGAAGAAGGAGTCTTCAGTCTTCTCTCTCCTCATCTTCTGCCTTTGGAGATCCAAGACTGGTGGATGGGATGGTATGGAACGAGTCTGGGATGCAACAGCTCTTCGTGGTCTTCGGGATCTGATCTATGATCTCATGATTTGACAAGACGGGTGGGTGTGCTATTTATAGGCACATTCCACTGAATTAAGCCTAGACTGCAGTCGCATTCTTGGTTGGGTGAGGTGTGAGACTACGGTCGTGGTCTTCTCTTTATTCCTCCTTTCATCGCGGCTGACTAAGTCGTGATCTGTCACTACTTGT
Organism: Alisma plantago-aquatica; assembly: GCA_963693085.1. Taxonomy (NCBI): domain Eukaryota; kingdom Viridiplantae; phylum Streptophyta; class Magnoliopsida; order Alismatales; family Alismataceae; genus Alisma; species Alisma plantago-aquatica. The sequence goes on from OY856413.1 coordinate 272,877,820, forward strand.
GGTCTGGCAAGGGTCGCGGTTGAGGTTGATTTGTGTATTGCGTTGGAGAGGTCGAGGTCGAGGCCTTTTTACTCAGTCGCGGTCTGCAAGGATCGCAGGCTTAGCAATGACTGCGGCCTCCACGCTGGTCGCGGTCCGGCTTGACCATGGTCTGGAGGGATCGCGACCCTATATGGATTGTGGCCTTACATGAGTCGCGGTCTGCCACTTGGCGTCTACGACCTTTAAATACACTGCGTCCCTGGTTTGACTAGTGCCTTTATATTGATCGCAACCTCCTAGTGGTCGTGGTTTAGTAGTGATTGCGGCTTCAATATGAGCGCTGTCTGACTCCAATGCATGATGACCTCGATCTTAAAGCGGTTAAGAGACCTCGAATGCGGTTGTTGTATGAGTGGGTTGCGGTCGAGGTAACGACCGCGACTTGGGCTGTAAATGTACCTGAAATCATGGAAGTGAGGTTTTAGTAAAAAAGATGGTAAAATTGTAGGAAAAGCTAACAAAAGATATACTAAAATAGGCATAAAATATATACAAAAAGTACGTAAAATAAAGTGTTATCAATAGGCTATCTGAGATGCATGTGAGTTCACATATCACATATTGAATCACAAGAGTACAACCATACTTTACTCAGTCTTGCTTATCAAGAGGTCTGGATATCAATCTCTTATAGGAGGGACAAATCCCATCTACATCACTCACACTCAGTCCCCATGTGTCACAACTACCTAATCATCCCTGTTATGAGAATCCTTATTCAGGGTTACATTGGATGATGCCAAAGTATACCGAACGACATGTGATGAATGTAGTGACTTCAGGTTTAAGAACCGCAATCACCACTATCACTATGAGAGATAATTCTGACTATAATTTTATGGTCTCCGTGTCTCACTCTCATGGTGGGTCAATCTGATACACTGTTCTCTTACATGTAACTATATGCTTGACTTGATATCACATATCATGATTGTGATGCCTCGCACCATACAAAATGAGATTACTCAAAACAAAATACAGAATTAATACTAAACAACCAGGTTACGAGAAAACATAGGAAACTAAAACTGTTTGCACACAAGCACAAAAGCTGGAACTTATCATATCTGAGTCCACCAAAAACCACTTGTATCATACATCATATATCAAAAAATTATCACATAACCTTGTTCATTAGCTCACTGTCCACAAGTTACAAGAGGTAACCTATTCACATACATATATGTCATATCTGTACAACAAAGGCATAAATCCAAAGCATCGTCTCGATATACAACATCTATAAAACCTCTCCAAGGACCTAAGTGTACAGGGACAACAAGTAGGACTCTACTACAAAACACTACCATCATATCCAACCTTTAAAAAAATACTTCTCCTCTTGCTACTCAGCCTCAACTGCACGATCTCTACCTCGTCGTGCACGACCACTTAAAAGATGTGGCAACCCACTAGGTGAGACCAAATGTCCCACTGAGAGATATAACTCTCTATAGAACATATAGCTATGCAGGTAGATAAAATATTTAACATGTTGAGCATATTCAACTAAGATATGTACTAAATTGATGAAGCAAATTAAGCAAACTAGTAAGTTACCACTGAGCAGTAGAACAATTAATACTTTAAGAAGGAATATGAAGAACATGTATAACAATCGATTTCTCTTACAACATTATAATTCAAGAAATCAGTACAAAGTTAAGGCAAGGGATCATCCAATGTTATTCATATTTGACCCTAAGCAAATGCACTACACGACTATGTTACATCTTTTTATTATGCCCTGAGGAGATGAGGTATACCACTTATGCTCCAAATGACCACTGCTAAGTCAAAATCAGTGCCATACAGGATCAATGGAAGAGCCAGAATCCAATGATCTCTCCACACCCCTCAGTTAGTTTGAGTCCGTCGTAGTGAAATATAGAGTCCAACTACAAAATAGCCTAGTCTGCCTTGGTATATAGGCACAACACTAGTGAAATTGAGTTACGACTACAACTACACTCCTGTCGAGGTATGACAACAACCATCCTCAAAGCATATAATGTATAAATAACGTATCACATTTTTTAGATATGACCTCGACCATTCTCCTACCAGGGTATGACTGCAACCAATCATGTGAAATGCATATACTCAACAGTATACGACTCCGAGCTTCCACTAAGGGAGAACATGTTTCACCATCCAACACGTACTGAAACTAAAGATGGATCTATGGCACATGGTAACTACATGATTAGGGTTTTCACTTGATTAGTTAGTCCAATTGAGCATCTTTTAGCATCAATCAAGTTATATTGTACAAACCCTAAACAAACTCTACAAAGATAAGGGCATAATACAACTTCAGAAGATATAAAACTTATAAGGTGTGAACTTCTCACATCACCACATGATACTTTTACCACTTCTGATCACAAGGCCATCACCATTTGCCACAACACTATGGGAAGTTAATCCCATAATCATATCACTAGAGGATAACACCTCACATTAGGCATTAAGCCTCTGCCAGGTCATAAGACCCATCACATCATATACCCTTGTGTCTCATCATTATCTCAACATGCCTCATAAGGCTCATGACCATCATCATAGCATTCACAATCTATGACATTCATTCAACCTGTAAGGTTAGAATCACACAAGTAGGATAGGGGAAATGTAATCACATGCCATTCATCCAATGAACTCAACAAGCATAGCATACCCTAGGATTAGGGTTAGAGTTTCAAACACACAGTCGATTAGAGTTTCATAGCATTATTCAATCAACAAACCCTACCCTCATCACCTCCCACTTTCTAGGAGCATACTAGGATTAGAACATCATCATTAATTTGGTTAATCAACTATCCAAACAACATGAGGTATCAACCAACAATTATTTGTACATGTGTAACAATCTTATAATGTCTCACATATGGTGTGACCATGTACTCATATTAGTGTATCGACCAACCCTCACACAGGTGCCTTGACCACAAACAAGCCATGTGTCTTGACCATCACAAAAGTATATGTCTCGACCAACACAAGAACATGTTTCTTGACCATGAACAAAACATGTGTCTCGACCAAGACAAAACATATGGTTTGACCAAGACTAAATCAAAGGGCTAGTGAGCACCAAGGTCAAACTACCACAAAGGCAAATAACCATCTTAAAAACATAGATGAACCATGATGAAAATAGAAGATTATCACCAAGGGAAACTCATCAAAGGAAAAACTCCATACAAAGATGATCACCAAAACCCAAAAACATGCATTATGGAAGGCACCATAAAGATTCTTTGTATAAGATAGATAAAACTCATGTTCAACACATGAAAAATAGAACCAAAACTCCATGTTACACTAAGGTACTCGAATGTATGTTGAAGGAAAACCTTGATCAAATCCAAGAGAAAACCATCCATCTCATAACCATCTCAAAATTGGGTACCAACAATTAGGGTTCATAGTAAGAAGCAAAACACATAGGATTATCATCTAGATTTAACCCCAAATCATGATAAGATCATATAACATGTTGAGATCACATTTTGGAGTTGTAAAAAGCAACATGCATGTAAGAAAAGTGCAATAATAGAGAAGGAGAAGTGTTATATAACACACCTTATGTAGAGATCCAAGCTCCAAGATCAAAGGCTCCAAGAGAGAAGAAGATACTCCAACTTGGATCAACACTTCAGCCATAAGATCACCTCAAAAGAGAAGAACATTGTGGTCAAAAGAATGCTCAAGAAGAGGGCATAAACCCTAGGCCAAACTAAAAGAAGAAAGAAGAAAGAGAAGAAATCTTCCTCTCACTTGGGTATCACCTTGTCAAAACATGGTCTACGACCCTTGTGATGAGGAGTTTCTTTCAAGATGACCACCATGGATGACCCATAGTCTACTGCCAAGGAAGGAGAAGAAGAAAAGTAGGGTTTCTAAAGAAAAATGTGATCAAGGAGATAGAACAACTTACTAATAAGAGAAACCACCAAGAATCACCACAAAGAAGGTGATCAAGCTTCAAAGCACCACATGCAAGGTTGATCGACCTCCAAAGCACCTACATTATCCCTTCTTTGCTCCACAAAGCTCCAAGGTCGAACACAAGAGAGGGGAGAAGAAGGAGGACCGAAAAGATTACTTGCATGAAGGAGAAATGGGTTATATACTCAAAGGAGGAGGGAAGTGAGGTAGGTGTGAGGTGACAATACAAGAGAGCACCAAAGGGACACTTATCCATCAAGAAAACATACATGCAATCACTAAACATATGCATGCAACCTATTATGATAAAACCTAGGTGGGGTTTCAACCACATGGGTCACCACCACCATAGGGGTCCAAACAAACATCAAGGTACCTTGTCTCGACCACTACAAAAGACCACCAAGCAAACATGGTCAAAACACATCACTAGGAGACAACCATCTTGACCAAACCACCGAGACCTCCAAGGTCAAAACAAAACCCGTCCAAAGAAGGTGTTTCAGTAAAGACACACTCAAGGAACACCATCAAGGTCAAAACAAAGATCGCAACACCCAACACTAGTATAGAACCAACCTTTAGTGTCAATTATTTAAGGCCTTTGGCATCGGTTTCAAAGCGACACCCAAGTGGGCACCGCTAAAAGTCGAAACTTTTAATGTCAGTTTTAACACCGATGCCATAACCCTTCCCGCCACCAAAAACGCGCCAGTAAGGGCACTATAGGCGTCAGTTATTTAATAAAACCAACACTATATCTAGGTCAAAGACATCGGCGTTTCACAAAAACCGACACTATATAACCCTTCCCACAACCAATAAAACATGCCAACAAGGGCACCATCGGCGTCAGTTTATATATATAACTGACACCCATAGTCACATAAACGTCGATTTTTTGCTAATAACCGACCTTGTATGTCTTTGTTGTCGGTTTTATACTAATAACCGACGCCTATTTTATATAATTTTTTTTCTTATCAGTTTGCAGGGCTAATGTATGGCTGGTCAGTAGGATGCAGAACCTGTAGTTCAGTTCTGAACTGCAGGTTTACATCATCCATTGATATCAGCCAACAACAGGCCACAAACCTACAAAATTAATAAGATGGACAATAATTTATGATCACACACATGTATAAGCACATTTAATTCATATTATTTTTCATCACACACATGTAGAAACCAGTAGTTCCATTTCAAATTTCCTCCATTTTCACACACATTTAGAAACCTGTAGTTCCATTCATTTCATCTCTTTTCACATTCAGACACATGTAGAAACATTCATGTATTGATCATCTTCACATTCACACATATGACAATTTAGAAAAATTCATTCACATTCACACAAAAATAATTATGAGAACAAAGTTTGGAAATATCATTCTTTATTCATCATCGTCATTATTTCCATCACTATCCCAATCATATTTAAAAATTCTCACTACTTGTAGGGATTTTGACCATTCTTCTCTTACATCAACTAATTCTTCCCTCGTATAGTGAGTATGTACATCTAATAACTTTCCACCTGTAGTCAAGTTAGTTTTAAACACCTACAAAGATAATGACGTATACATATAATTAATAATATATAATAAGATGTCGGTGGGGCGTAGCTCAGGCAGTGCGGCTCGCAAGGCCTCTGCGAGAGGTCGCGGGTTCGACTCCTGGCTATGCCCCAGAAGTGAATTTGTCACAGCGTCGGCCGGCCAACGATGCTACTATTTGGGAACCCATTCATGCGGCTAGGGTGGGCCCCCGAGTTTACCCTTCCAGGGGGGTCACAAAGTGGCGCTTTCTGGGGGGGGTTCCCAGTCATCAAAAATAATATATAATAAGATTGATATATTTCATATTATCTAATGAGACTATATATAATACCATATGTATGGTATCGATTTCCATTGCGGCATGTTTGATGATTAGGTCCATAAATCGCATCACATAGTATGCACATGCCCAGTCATTGTCTTGTGTAGCACACTATAAATTGAAACATACAAAATATTCAAAAATACAAATAAGCACAGTTCACATAAATAATATATACAGTGGAGTCGGGAAATTACTTTCACATTCTCCCAAATTAGTGGTTGATTCTTTTTCTTGGGGACCTTTCCTCCAACTATTTTGAACTCATGTAAAGCCCTACATGTTAATGTAACACATTAAATTGCATAATTAAATAGTAATGTAATAATAGATCTTAACGGATATAAAAATATGAAATATTTCTCACGGGAATAATGGCTTTTTCATTGTGTGTCTATATAATGTATTCAATTCATTCCCCACAGGATCTAGATAATAGACAGTGAACGTCTTGGGGACAATAACTAGTAACTCCCAATGCCTACCACTATAAGTAAGAAAGTTAAAAATTAATAACTCAAAATCCACAATAAAAATGTAATTTTCTTAAGTCCAAATTATAAGCAAAGTAAACTTACTTGACATTGAATGGAGTTATTATCACCGTCTTCTTTTTTTTGCCAAAATATTTAAAAGTAGCACAACAATATGAAATAGCTGAAGAAGGGGATTTATCTACAACACTAATCAAAGATGGAACCAAAAATCCCACATGGGAAAATGAAAAATCTGTACATATGATGTGTAAGTGGCTGCAAAATATGTATTACATATGCATTAATATATAAGAAACCAGATCACCGTAGATAAAACAAGGTATATGGATGTATAAATAAGATCTCACCATATCCATAGCTCTATCATAGATGTATTCAGCCAATCATAATGAAACAACTCCAAAATATCTTGTATAAATAGCTTATTATCGTATGATTGACCTACAACATCCTCCAGAATAGAAACATTTATAGGGCAATTTGGATCATGTTCGCCTATCCATACTACCATACCCCTACAATTAGGACCTAACGAGGTGTGTAGGTCTCTTGGAAGCCAACTTAGTACTTCAGAAGGTGGAGGTGGAGGTGGAGGCCGAGATATAGCAGGTGTCTTCCTTTTGACCTGTATATATAATTTCAGATCAATTGACTCATATATACACACTAATAAATTAACGTAATGTAAATTTATCATAAAATATTAGTATAGACGACATCAGCTTTGGGCCACATTATCACTCTGCCTTCTGCCTCACCAAGCATTTTAGAATTTGGGTGGGCATATGGCAATGGAAGATCCCTCCAATTGGGAAGTACATGTATCGGGATCACACGAACTGCACCAGCTGGTACTGGAGTCCCATGAAACATGTCCCCTGGAAGGGTTGGGTAAGCCTGTGCCTCTACAATGATATATTCTTGACTTTTTAGACGGCATGGCTTCAACCCCTACAAATTTACGTAAAGAATGTTATATACATATATACATAAACATATCATCTTGAAAAGACTAGCTACTATATATGTCATAAAAAATACTTACAACGGACGTGCTAGGTGGTGGGTCTAAAGGATTACTCCCAACCACCTCTACAGTAGGAGAAGAGCAGCACGCCACAGGTACTGTCTAAGTGACAGACTGAGATACCTGCCACTTGCTAATTGCTTCATTGAGTCTCTTATCAAGTGCTTCCTCAACTCTCCTATCAGGTGCTTCCTTGACTCTCCTATTAATTAACTCAACTACCTATATATGGACAAAAGAAACACCAGCTTTTGATTATTGAATTCCCTTTTGCAATAACATTCTAAAAAAAGAACAGGTTACCTCAACATTTGATAGTCCCGCTTTTGGGACATATTTGTGTTGTGATAGCCCAAAGAACACTTTTATGCTCACACCAGCGCTTGCAACCCTAACACATCCAGGATACTTTGGGTTACCAAGAGAAACTATCAATTCATCCCTTGTGCCCTCTGGGATGAACTTGCCTTCCTTCCTCTGCTCGTGAAGCTCCCACTAATCACCATCAATAGAAATTGGTAAGTAAACGTAACAATAATCAATATCAATTGCTCTAAGAGTTGAATTTTACCATTTTTGCAGTTGCCTCAGTAATTCTGGGCTTCATTATATCTCCCTTCTTATTTTTCCTCCTAGCTATTCACATAGCATGGCAAGGTAGAGGTGTGAGACCAATAGTAGAGGACTCTACAATCTCCTGAGTAGCAGTAGACAGCATGTAGTCTTTGGTGAATGTCTGCATAGCCTCTTAGACCCATTGTGTGGTCATGCACGTTCATTGCATGCCTTGCTCTTTGAGCATCGTTGATAGCCTTGTTAGTAAGCACATTGATTTGGTTAGTAACACTAAAGGTTAATCTTGAATAGGTACATAAGAACGTATATTAATTAAATTGGGAGTGGCACTTAATACCTTTAATTCATTCGTTTTTCTTTGGGTAACAAACTCCTCCCAGTCTTTGGGGTCCAGGTAGTTCCATTACTCAGTGGCTACCTTCTTCCTAAATTTATTTTTTAAAGAGAATACAAACAAAATTATTAGTGTAGAGTTAGTCAAAAAGTGATCAATGTCTAGAATTGGAAATCAATCAAGAACCTCTTCTCAGCATCGTGTATGTAATCTCAGGTGAGATTTGTCCTATAGTTCCTTAGGACCCTCCCACAGCGTTGCATCATGCATTTACGATGTAGCTTTTCATCCAGATCAAATATACTCTGCAAAATAGAATTGTTATTAACTAGTATCCTAAAAATTAGTAATCTACAAAAATAGAATTGCAAATAATAATAACTCACGCATAGTTCCTTCCATACTAGGTCTTTCTTCCCCTTAGGAACTTTATGCCAGGATTCTACATTAGGACTACAATGGTTGTGAGTAAGAACCCCAAGATATGAAATAAATGAGTTGTGGTTCACTCCAGCTGGATTTCCTGCATGATCAAAATCCACAGCCAGTTTGGGTCCATTGCCCCTTTGCTGTAGTAACTTGTTCATCATTGTGATGCCCCTCACTTTCTCAATTTTTTTTGTTGCTCATCAAGTGCCCCAATTTCTTTAGGGGGTACATCACCAACCTAAAATTTGACAAAAAAACACACTTACATGATATAACTATAAATGAACATATAGATAGAAACCTCAGGGATATATTTTTAAAACTTACATTGTGAGGCGGCGCATTGATGTCCTCACCCTCACAGTAATCATCAGCACGGTCATCATATGAATGCTCAACCATTTGAAAGTTCACATTCACATTGTAACACATTGTAAAGTAATTCACATTGTAAAGTTTACATTGTAAAGTTCACATTCACATTGTAAAGTAATTCACATTGGAAAGTTTACATTGTAAAGTTCACATTCACATTGTAAAGTTGACATTGTAAAGTTCACATTCAGAAAAATAAAACATATAAAAAAATATAAGCATACATGTCTCTAATATTGTGATCTTTTATCAATTAACAATCCTTCATTGGGATCTCTGCGCACATACAAGTCATCATTAGCTTCAATATTTGGTGGTGTTGGCAACCCAACAGAGAATGGATTGGAGTCATCATACTTATCATAGTACTCTTCTTCATCTATAGGATCTTCAATGAACTGTCTTTTACCATGAAGAACAACCGACCATTTATCATTTGCAGGATCATTGATATAAAATACTTGTTTCTCCTTTGATGCCAATATGAATGGTTCACCCTTCTCGCCAATCTTTTCAAAGTTCACTAATGTGAAACCCAATTCATCCACTATAACTCCTTTGATGTTATCAACCCAATTACATTTAAAGAGTGGAATTCTAAAATCTACGTAGTCAAACTCCCATATGTCTTCAATGACACCATAATATGACATTTTAGCTTCACATGGACTCTTATCCTTTGTACTTTCAAAAAACAATGAAGACGCTTTAAGGGTGACCCCACTATTTTGGACGACACTCTTATCATCTTGACGCTTTGTGTAATATGAGAATCCATTCATGTCAAACCCTTCATAAGACATAACATTCAATTTTGGTTTAAATGCGAGGCATTTGATAGTTTCAATAAGATTATTTGGTGTTTGAGATAGTTGATATAAGACTTTATCTTCAAACCACTTAATAAATGTCTTGTTATGCTCTCTATCAAGCCACATTGAATTGGCTCGAGGATATTGTCTCTTGATGAAATTGGTATGTTCCTCGATATAAACACTCACTTCGTCGATATTGTGTAAAATATACAAGTAACCTTGTTCCAACTGCTCACGGCTGATTACTTTCATCCATGATCCTAAAATTCCTTTGCTGGAATACTCCTCAATATTATTGTCATTAACAGGAGTGTCATTAGCACTCAAAAAGTAATTGCAAAAATCCATACCCTCTCTTGCCACATAACACTCAATAATACTCCCTTCAGGCCGATAACGGTTTCGAACATCACCTTTAAAAATGCTCATGTATCGTTCAAAGGGATACATCCAACACAAGAAAATTGGTCCCAACATTTTCACTTCCCTAGTCAAGTGGACAACAAGATGTACCATGATATCAAAGAACGAAGGAGGAAAATACATCTCAAGCTGACATAGAGTAACAACCACTTCTCTTTGCAATTTATCGAGAGTATCGGGGTCAATAACTTTGTTGCATAGACTGTCAAAAAAGAAACAAAGTCTGGTGATTGTAAACCTTACATGCTTTAGCAATATAGATTGAATTGCCATGGACAATATTTGTTGCATTAGAGTGTGACAATCATGAGATTTAAGACCTATCAACTTTAGATCTTTCATTGATACCAATCTATGGATGTTGGATGAGTAACCTTGTGGCACCTTAACATTTACCAAGTATTCACAAAAAGCTTTCTTCTCCTTTCTAGACAATGTGTAACAAGCGAGAGGTAAGTATGTTCTCTAATCGCTACTAACTACTTCTGTTAATTCTATCCTTATTCCCATTTCACGTAGGTCCATTCTGGATTTTATCCCATCTTTAGTCTTACTTGGTATATTCAATAGAGTACCAATGACGCTATCACAGACATTTTTCTCAACGCGCATGACATTGATACAATGCCTGACTGCCAAAGAGCTCCAATAAGGAAGATCCCAAAATATTGACTTCTTCTTGAATAAAGATTTGTCACTCTGTGTGGCCATGGTACATTGTGATCTCTTACCAAATTCATTGGCAAAGTCTTTTACTCTTTCATAAACAACCTCCCCTGGTATAGGTTTAGGTGCACTTTGTTCCTCATTCCGTCCATTGAATGCTTTGCGCAACCTACGATACGGATGGAATTTTGCAAGAAACCTTCGATGACCAAGATATACAGTCTTTCCGCCATGTTCTAGTCGTATTGAATCAGTGTTCTCTTCACATATAGGACACACTTTAGATCCTTTGACAATATATCCAGACCAATTCCCACATGCTGGAAAGTCATTAACAGTGCAAAACAACATAGCGTGCAAACAAAATGTCTCTCTTCGTGAAACATCATAGGTCATCACACCTTCACCCCAAAGTTTCTTTAAGTCATCAATCAGAGGTTCAAGATAAACGTCGATATCATTTCCAGGTTTTTTAGGGCCCGATATCAACAACGACAACATAACGTACTTATTTTTCATACACAACCAGGGAGGAAGATTGTATATAACAAGCATAACTGGCCAAGTGCTATGTTGGTTGCTCAATGTCCAGTATGGATTCATCCCATCTGTACAAAGCCCAAGTCTTAGATTCATGAATTCTTCACCAAATTTAGGGTACAATAAATCAATCTTCTTCCACTGTGGGGAATCAGACACATGTCGTAGGATCCCATCATTATTTTTCTTAACATCTGCATGCCACCTCAAATTCTTTGCATCTATCGAATTGGCAAACAAACATTGAAACCATGATATTATACGTAGATACCACATCACCTTGGCAGGAGAACCAGTTTTGGACTCCCCCGAAGACGTCAATTTATACCTTGACGCACCACATTTTGGACAATCTTTCAAATCCACATAGTCCTTTTGAAATAATACACAATCATTTGGGCATGCGTGTATCTACTTGGCCTCCATTCCCATTGGGCACAACAATTTCTTTAACTAGTATGTTGAGATTGGCAGCTCGTTTCCTTCAGAAAGAATTTCTTTCAACAAAGACAATAATGACGTGAAGCTTTTGTTGCTCCATCTATTGTTAGCTTTCATCTTATACAATCTCAACACAACGCTAAGCTTCGTAAACTTAGTACAACATGTGTATAACAGTTTCTTAGCATCACACACAATGTTTCTAAACATGGGAGGTGGATCGGTGTGCTCTACCCCACAACTATCCAGCATCGCATCAACAATGTCTACAGGAACTGGTTCGTTCACATCTACATCATCGGAGGCAATTTCTTCTTCCATACAAGCACTGCTATCGACATCCACTGATTTTAGGTTTGAAATATCTCCATGCCAGTGCCATTCTGTATAGCCTTGTACAATCCCATTGCACATGACATGACTTTTGATTTCGTCACCAGTGCTGACTTTCAAGTTGTTACTGCAATGCCTAAATGGACAGTAGAACCTATCTCCAGGTTGTTTCCTATGTTCTTCTAAAAATCTAATAAACTGATCAAGACCAGAAATAAACTCTAGGGTGCAGCGATTTGGAATGGACATCCATGATCTATCCATTCTATGATCAAAGAGAAAACAAGTATATGTTAGGGTTTAGGGTTAAAAGATTAGTGTTTATGGTTAAAAGTTTAGGGTTCAAGGTCTTATATATAATAAATGTGTACCACCTAACCCATTCTTGAACACCTAATCTCACTAGTAAGTGTATAATGTGTATTGGGTTTTCAAGAAAATTTCGACAACATTTCCCTGTTGTTCTCCAAGTACATAGAGAACAATGGGGAAATGCTATCGAAATTTTCTTGAAAACCCAATACACATTATACACTTACATCCTAAGTGAGATTAAGTATTCAAGAACAATCCCAAACTGTGGACTATCCAAGATTTACTCCTAATGAGTAAATCTTGGATGGGTTTCTAGGCCAACATAGTATAACACCACTCTCTTGTTCACAACCCCATTCAACACACAATTTTCTTATAAAAAGACTTGTGGACAGCCATAACAACATATCAATGCTTCCTAAATTAATCAATGTATTATTTTATAACACAAATTGTGGCAGGTATAACATAACAAAAAACTCAACATGTCACAATAGAAATATGTCCTTAACCTAATATACATATATTTGTAACAAAACTCATCTTAGTTGCACAAAGTGCTCATCAATTCCATAAAGACAAGATAACATCAAGAGGAACAATTCACAACTTAAGTACATTATCTTAAAATCATCACATGATTTCTCCCTCTTAATCTTGAAATTAACATTATTTTAGATGATTCTTTCTTTAGTGTCTTGATCATTACATGATCATATCATTAAACTAATGAGAATCAGTTATAAGAATAGGAATTGATTAATACAACAAACAACATGAAATAATATAATCAGATGCATCATCATTATCTTGATTTCATTCATTAACTTGAAATTTAAAGCATAGTCTTAAATCATACATAACGTGAAATTCATCCAAAGTAAATATGCATAGTGGTATGACATGCTTACCTGGAGAAAAGAAGATCCTAACTTAGTTCTTCTGACCTCACCTATTCCTAAAATTAACACAATTTACCTTTATTATTATCTTAAGTACCTTTTTAAACCCTAATTTGGGTGTTTTAGGAAAAGATGGCAAGATACGATGGAATTAGAGTCTGAAATCCAGAAAACTAGGTTCATGTTTTAAAATCCTTTCCAATAACTATTTATATGTATTTTTCTAACATTAGATGAATAATCTATGAATATTATAAGATCAAACAAGCCCAATCTTGAGATTGGCAAACCAGAGATGGAAAACAGATTCATCACCTTCGCAAGTTCCTGCCAGACCAAACAAGCCCAATCTTGAGTTGACTCATGATCATGAAGACCACACAACTTGCTCACCATGGAAGGAGAAGGTAGAAGTGGAGAGCCACCAGTTGTGCAATGCAAACATAGGACGAAGAAGAGGAGGAAGAAGGGTACCTGTCGAGAGGCGGCAATGGCGGCAGGCATGGCAGCGGCGGTGCGGCAGGTGAGAAAGCAGGCACACGGTAGGTGAGCAGGCGAGTGGCGGCAGTGCGATAGGCGATCAAGTAGGCACACGGCAGGTGAGCAGGCGAGTGGCAGCGGCGGCAGGCGTGGCGGCAGCGAGCAGCGGCGGCGGTGGCGGCAGGCGTGGCGATGGTGAGCAACGGTGGTGGAGCACTAGGCGAGCAGCAGAATCGCCAAACCTAAACTTAATCGGGAATGAAACAGAGAAAGAGGAAGAGTTTGGTTTGCACGGGTGCTATTAAGTTAACAATAGACGTCGGTTATCAAAAACAACCGACACTTAAAATAAAAGGCGTTGGTCACCACAAAAAACTGACACCTATGTTCAATGATAGTCGTCGGTTTCAACTAGAAAAACCGACATCTATCTACATATGCCGACAAAAATAATATTCTTGAATTATGTCCATAGTCGTCGGTTGTCATAAAAAACTGACACCAAAGGGGGGTTATAATTTTCGCGGGGACAACGCGCGAAAACACATCGACGTCGGTTGTTGCAAGAAAACCAACGATAAAAATGGGCCCAATTTCTGTCTCACGAAAAACCTTTAGTCGTCAGTTGTGTGGTAAAAAACCGACGCCGTATGTGAAATTTTGGAGGTAATTGTTTTGCACGGAAAAATTGGATTTGGCAGCCGATTTTAGGTGTTGGTTTCTTACTGAGCAACCGACGCTAAATAAAAAGTGATACCGTGTCTGGCCGGTCTTCACATATAGATGTCGTTTTGTGCTTTTAGCCGACATTATAGGGTTTAGGCGTCAGTTTTTGGGATACAAATGATGCCTCTAAATGTGACGTTATAAGCCATTTTTGTAGTAGTGCAACCACCTCAACATGGTCGACACCAAGTAAAACCCTAGAAACCCCAACATCATGACATAATGCCACCTCCTCAACCAAGGTTCAACAAGGCGCCCCATAGCATCATCCTCTCTCTCATGATGCTAAAGCACTAAGGGCACACTCCACATGTGACAAATAGCAAGATAACCCCTCAACTTGGGCAAATTACAACTTGGTCCAAAATAAGCATACAAAGTTCAAACATCATCAGAACAAGACCAAACTGAAAACATAAGTGTGCCGCATGTTATATAAGCATATCAAAGGATTAGATTAATATTTTAAGAATCTTATTCAGAAAATCAAGCATACTCAAGCATTAATCTAGGTCAGGGGCCTTACAACCATAAACCCCTAACAAGGATTTTGCCCCCAAAATCCTATGCAAAAAGAGACAAGCACTTCCTACGCATCTCTTCCTCATGCCCCCATGTGGCTTCCTCTACACCACAGTGATGCCACATAACCTTAACCAAAACAATATCCTTCTTCTTCTTCAACTTCTTGATCCTCCTATCCAAAATCAATACAAGACCTTCCACATAAGACACATCCTCATCCAACTCAACCTCCATAGATTGTAAAACCAACTCAATGTTAGCATGGCACTTCCTCAACATGAACACATGGAACACTGGATGCAACCAGTGTAACTCTGGTGGCAACTCCATCTTGAATGCCACCTTCCCAACACGTTCCACCATAGGGTAAGGTCCAATAAACTGGGGAGCCAACTTACCCTTCTTTCCAAACCTCAAAACACCTTTCCAAGGAGAGACCTTGAGATACACTTTATATCCCACTTGGAACTCTAAGGGACTACAACGGTTATCTACATATGATTTATGCATGTCCTGGGCTGCCTTCAACTGTTATTATATCATCTTTATTTTCTCTATTATCTGTTGCACAAGCTCATAACCCAAAATTTGGTACTCACCAATCTCATACCAACACAACGGAGACCTAAAACATCTCCCGTACAATGTTTCATAAGTTGCCATATCAATGCTATCTGATAATTGTTATTGTAGGCAAACTCTATCAGATTGAGGTGCACATCCCAACTACCCAAAAATTGTAAGACACAAGCTCTCAACAAGTCCTCGAAAGTCTATATCGTCCTCTCAAACTGTTCGTCTGTCTGTGGATGAAATGTAGTGTTGAACCTTGAATGTATACCCATAGTTGTGTGCAAGTGCTCCCAAAAGCGACTGGTGAACTGAGAACCTCTATTAGATATGATGGTAGTCGGTATACAATCCAAACACACTATTTCACCAACATATATCGATGCAATCTACTCTATTGTGTATGTCATCTTCACTAACAAAAAGTGCACTATCTTTGTCAACCGGTCAACTATAAACCTAATGGAGTCATGACCTTTGCTTGTCCTAGGCAGAACAACCACAAAGTCTATTGTGACATGATCCCATTTCCACTGTGGTATAGGCAACGATTCCAACATCCATGTAGGCTTCTTATGCTCTACTTTAACCTATTGACACATATGACACCTTGTAACAAACTTCGACATATCATGATTCAAACCTGACCACCAATACAGATCTTTAAGGTTATGTTACATCTTGGTGCTACCTAGGTGCATAGCATACATCCAAGAGTGAGCTTCTTCTAAAACCATCTTCCTCAGATCATCAACATCAGAAACCACAACTCTGTTGTGATAGCATAGTGTCCCATTCTCTAACTCGTGAAATCCATCACATTTCTCACTGCTAAACTCTGCTCGTATCTTTGGTATCACAATATCACTCTACTACACATCTATGATTTGCTAACTCAAAGTGGGTTTCACTTGTAACTGAGCCAAGAGTCATGCTAACATGGAGACTTCCAACTTCACATTCATTTGACGCAAGGAGACCAACATGTCTCTCTTATGGCACACTAAGGAACATAATTGTGCCTTGTCAACAAATGATGATGACGAAGACTTCCTACTCAAGGTGTATGCCACCACGTTCACCTTTCCTGGATGGTAATCTATGGTGAAATCATAATCTTTAATCAGCTCCATCCAGTGTTTCTACTGCATGTTCAACTCTTGCCGTGAAAAGATGTACTTGAGGTTCCCATGGTTGGTGAATATCGGGCACTTCTCGCCATAAAGGCGGTGTCTCTAGATATCCAAGGCATGAACCACTACAGATAGCTCCAGATCATGGGTGGGATAGTTCTCCTCCCTTTTATTAAGTTTTTGAGAAGTAAAAAAATCACATTCTTATCCTGCATTATCACACATCCCAGACCATTCCTTAATGCATCACAGAAGACTATGTATCATTTCCCTTACTCAGGAAGAACCAACACTGGTGCATTTGTCAGCTTCTCTTTCAACAACGGTAAAGCGCGTTGGCACTTGTCATCCCATACAAAAGGCACATCTTTCCTTGTCATCTTTGTTAGGGGTAACACCACTACGCTAAAGTTCTTGATGAACCTCTTATAGTAGCCTACCAAACCCAAAAAACCATGCACCTTTGTCAGTGTCTTCCGCTTCTCCCACTCTATCATAGATTCAACCTTTTTGGGATCCACACGAACACTCTCAGAAGATATCACGTATCCCCAAAAAGACACCTCCTTCAACCAAAACTCGCATTTTTTGAACTTAGTGTACAACTGATGTTATCTCAACAAGGTCAACACCTGACGTAGATGTTGTTCATGTTGTTGGTCTCTAGAGTATATTGAGATCTCATCTATGAACACAATCACAATTGAATCTAGATATGGTTGAAACATCTTATTCATTAGGTCCATGAATGTAATTTCCAGGGCATTGGTTAGCCCAAACGGCATAACCACGAACTCGTAGTGACAATACTGTGTCCTAAAAGATGATTTGGGTATGTCATCTACCTTGATCTGCAACTGGTGATACCCTGACCTCAGTCTATCTTAGAGAAGACTACAACACCTCATAATTGGTCAAACAGATCATCAATCCTTGACAAAGGATACTTATTCTTGATCATCACTTTATTCAATTGTCTATAATCAATGCTCAACCTCATGGACCATCCTTCTTCTTCACGAATGACACAGGAGCACCCCAAGGAGATGTGCTTGGTCTGATAAAACCTTTCTCAAGTAGCTCTTGTAACTGTTTCTTTAAATCTTCCATCTCAGTTGGCCCCATCCAGTATAGAGTTTGTGTCATCGATTGCGTGCCTAGAACTAGATTGATCTCAAAATCAATCTCTCAAACTGGTGGAACGCCTGGAAACTCGTTAGGAAACACATCCTCGAACTCACAGACAATTAGTACCTCCTAGATATTGATACTTCTTGCCTTGGTATCTACCACATGCTCTAGGAACGCATCACAACCCTACCTTATCAACTTCTCTACCACCATCACTGATACCAAACACGTAGGAAGAATCTTCCTATCTCCTTGGAAGATCCTAATCACATCACTATTAACAAATGTCACCACCTTAGAACTACAGTCCAAGACCACCTGGTACTTCTCCAAATTATTCATTCCAAGGATCACATCAAATCCATGCATGTCAAGTGGTATGAGGTCCACTTGAATGCTATTTCCTGAAAAAGAAAGGAAATAGGAAGGACACACTTCCCGCAACTGGGCAAAACTGACCAACATGGTTTCTAAATGAAGACTATCATGTCTATAACTAACAGGCAAAGAATAACTATCAATCACTTCTCCAGTGATAAAAGAGTGTGTCGCACCCGGGTCAACCAAAATAGATATAAAGCAAGAAGAATACAAATCATAATGGAATGACTCCATCTAACCTGTCACAACTCGCGGGTTGACCACTCATTCTGGCTTACTCATGGTGTAGAATTGAGCCACCGTCTATTGTCACCACCATCCTCTGCTAGCTTGCCCAGAAGAACTAGCTTGTGACACATGTTCACATCCTCATCCTCCACCACTACTAAACTATTGCCTTTGTGAGCCTTGTTGACTCTGTCTCGACTATTGGTTCACTTCATCATCCTTCACCTGATATGCCCACCTCAGATGTCCTACTTTTCCACGCTTATGGCAAGTCTTGGTCTCGTATGGTGGCCTAGACAGCCCCATCACTGACACTGATGTTGTGTTGTAGGCTCCTACTGGTGGAAAATTGCGGCCTTTGCCCTTACTTGGTGACTAATGTGTCTGTGCACTTGACCTTTGTTGTGACTGTAGTGCTAATAACCTAGGCTTCTTGAAGCCCCATGGTACTGTGTTCGGTCTCTTCTTAGCAATCATCTCATAATTCTCAACAACCGATCTATCTATCCTCCTGATTGACTCCACGGACGTGGCAAACCGCTCATGGTTCTCCAAATGTGACACCGGTGTAGTCAATTTTGTGCTCAAGCCCTTCTCAAAATGTTTGATTCTCTCTTGATCTATAGCAGCCACATGAGGACAAAACCTCAACAGCTCCATAAATGTTGCCTCATAATGCTTAGGAACTTAAAGGCCTTCTCCAACTCTGTCAACCAAAGGTCAACATCTGTTGGATCTACCCTACCAACATACTCCACAGCCCCAACTCGCCTCAACCTTTCAAAGGTCTTCTCGGTTCTCGAAGATTCAACATTGGGAACATCTGCCCTTAATTGTGGCATGAGCATTCAGTCTGCCATGTGCGTCATCGTCACCATGAAATGACTAAATAAGGACTGAAAGGCAGGGTTTTCCATCATGGATGGGTCAAATTGGTTTACATCAGGCACACCCTAAACCCTCTCATGCCCCATTGCACCCCCTCCAGGTGCAACAACACTGCTCTCAAAGGCATGTTCTTCATGTTCTCCAGCCATATTTTCTTCTCTTCTTCTTATTCTTCTGCATAAGCAGAAGTTACCATTAACGTACTAGAGGACACTAGAATAGACACAAACCCTAGTCCTATGTCCCTGTAGACTTAGTGAACCTAGAGCTTTGATACCAACCTTAACCATGACACCCTGCGCCACACAAAATGAGATTACTCAAAACAAAATGCAGAATTAGTACTAAACAACTGGGTCACCAGAAAATACAGGAAATTAAAACTATTTGCATATAAGCATGAAAGTTGGAACTTATCATATCTGAGTCTACCAAAAATGGCAACATGCATGTAAGAAAAGTGCAATAATAGAGAAGGAGAAGTGTTATATAACCCGCCTTATGTAGAGATCCAAGCTCCAAGATCAAAGGCTCTAAGAGAGAAGAAGATACTCCAACTTGGATCAACAACTCGACCACAAGATCACCTCAAAAGAGAAGAACATCATGGTCAAAAGAATGCTCAAGAAAGAGGGCAAGAAACCCTATGCAGAACCAAAAGAAGAAAGAAGAAAGAGAAGAATGCTTCATGTCACTTGGGTACCACCTTGTCAAAACATGGTCTACGACCCTTGTGATGAGGAGTTTCTCTAAAGATGACCACCATAATGACCCATAGTCTATGACCAAGGAAGGAGAATAATAAAGGTAGGGTTCCAAAAGAAAAACATGATCAAGGAGATAGAACCACTTACTAAGAAGGGAAACCACCAAGAATAACCACAAAGAAGATGATCAAGCTTCAAAGCACCACATGCAAGGTTGATCGACCTCCAAAACATCTAGATTAGTCCTTCTTTGCTCCACAAAGCTCCAAGGTCGAACACAAGGGAGGGGAGAAGAAGGAGGACCGAAAAGATCACTTGCATAAAGGAGAAAGGGGTTATATACTCAAAGGAGGAGGGAAGTGAGGTAGGTGTGAGGTGTCAACACAAGAGAGCACCAAAGGGACACTTGTCCACCAAGAAAACAAGCATGCAACCACTAAACATATGCATGCACCTATGGTGATAAAACGTAGGTGGGATTTCAATCACATGGGTCAACACCACCCTAGGAGTCGAAACAAACATCAAGATACCTTGTCTCAATCACTACAAAAGACCACCAAGAAAACCTAGTCGAAACACATCACTAGGAGACAACCATCCCATCCAAACCATCAAGACCTCCAAGGTCAAAACAAAACCCATCCAAAGAAGGTGTTTCAGTTGAGACACACCCAACGCACACCATCAAGGTCGAAACAAGGTCGCAACACCCAACCAAGATCAACATGGTCGACATCAAATAGAACCCTAGAAACCCCAACATCACCACATGATTCCATCGATTGAGACACACTCAACACACACCATCAAGTTTGAAACATAGGTCGCAACACCCAACCAAGCTCAACATGGTCGACATCAAGCAAAACCCTAGAAACCCCAACATCACCACATGATGCCACCTCCTCAACCAAGGTCCAACAAGGTGCCCCATAGCATAATTATCTCTCTCATGGTGCTAAAGAAATAAGGGCACACTCCACATGTTAAAAATTACAAGATAACCCCTCAACTTGGGCAAATTGCAACTTGATAAAAAACAAGCATACAAAGCTCAAACATCATCATAACATGACCAAACTGAAAACATAAGCTTATCACATGTTAGATAAGCATCTCAAAGGATTAGATTAAGGTTTTAAGCATCTTATTAGGCAAAGCAATCATACTCAAGCATTAAGTTAGGTCAGGACCTTACAATGACTAATGAGACTATGTCATCAGTCAACACACACTCTAGTCTTATGTATTAATGTTGTCTATTTTGCTTCCACGGTAATATCTGATTAGGGACATAACAAGAATCTATGTACTCTTATCATACATATGATCTCATCGTTCAGATCATCAACCTGAAGACACATGTCATCAAGTAACATCATTCTTTAGACATCTACTATGTATGTGTCATCATCTCGTGACTGAGACAAACATAATAAACAAAATTGCCTTTATTATTATTATCAAATTAGGTATCTAATGCCACATTGCAATCATCATATGATCGGCTCTCTAGGAATACATATCAACAATATCAATGGTAGCTACTTGCCCTTGCGAATCAACCACAACTACATGCCCTTGTGGATCAACAATAAGAGTGGATCCGTCATGGGGAGATCTCTCATACTTGTGCCCCCTAGAAACGTTGATTTTTTCCATATCATGGTGAGATGTAAGTCAAAGAATCCTCTGACTACACCATACTAGCATCATAACCTAGGAAAGATGAGGACCAACTAAAATCTCCATAAAGTGATAGAGCCTTTAATGTCAAAGTCACTATGAGGTCTCATCCCTAGAAAGTCATCAAAACCCTGAGCATCCGCTTATAGAGAAGGTGGAGCCTCTAGGTGAAATGCATCCTCAAGAGGAGGTGGACACCAAATCTCATATACAAAATCATCCTACTCCTTGGAAGAATCATAATCAAGGATATATGTCAAGCTACTGTAATCTAAACAAACAAATAAGATAGAATATTGTTTCTTACCAAAGGAGCATGAAAAAGTCGATCTATGCCTCTCATAATAACAACATACATTGACTATTTAGGTAGTACCACTCTATATACACATGATATTTTATTTGACCTCGAATCAAATCCCTGATAGACTAATTCATGTAGATGTCAGAAGGATTCAGTTCAAGAAAAGGGTTAGAAGCAATGCGCCAACCACCAGCTCACTGTCGAGTGGCACTGTAACAAACTAAAATCCATGTGTAATATTAGTTTAAGCCTTTTTCTATGCTTTTCTTTCCTTTATCTCCTTGATGTTGAATTACTGGAAATTATAAATGTTTGTTGTACATTTGTTCCCAATATTTTACTTTATAAGGAGTAAAGCACAAATACCTTAGTAAAAGTTGCTAATGGGTTTAATTTGTAAAATGTCCACTTATGAGGGATAAGGATAAAATAAAAATCGATCTAGAAGTTTCTATGGCTTTTGTGTGGGAAAAAGAAAGAAAGAGAATCCTAAAAGTGAAGATAATGTGACAATAAATGAATTTATTTTCCCATTAAGTGAATATAAGAATAAATTACCTAAAAGTCATAAAAGTGGAACTAAAAGATAATTCTAAACCCAAATTCATTACCTTTGAGTATAAGTTTGCTTGGGTAGTAAGTTTCACAACTTTTGGAAAAATTGATAATTATAATTGAATCAATTGAAAGGGGAAATCAGAGATAACTAAAAAATACAAAATAAAATCTTTCATGACTCCAAAAGTAACAGTGGATGCCAAATTCATGTTATACACACTAAAATATGCCTTTGGGTAAATTTTCACTCAATTTGGAGAATATTTAATTAAAAGGTGAAATCAGGAGAGAGAAAGTGTGTAGAACCTTCAATATATTAAATCAATAAACCAATAATCCCAACATGTAAAATTGATGGTAAATTCATATCCAAGGCACTTAATGTGACTTGTGGGTGAAGTTTAATCAAATTTGGAGAATCTTGTAACCATTAATGAAGGAGGAAAGAGAAAATAAGTTTTGATTTATTTAACACATTAAATGTTCTCAAAAGGCAAAACTAATTGCATATTTAGATTCCTCATATCAAAAATAGGCTAGGTGTCAATTTTCATTTAATTTGGGGATCATTTGCACCCTCAAATGAGGAGAGAGAAAGAGAAATAAATTTAATGCAACACTTTATTTGATTTCAATTTGGATAAGGATTTTTAATTTAATGTGTCACGCACCTTCCATGTGATCAGATGACCCTGGTTGATCAATGGACCCACATCCACAGATTTGACGTTCGAGCGTCATCTCCTAGCTCGAGCCTGATCGGGAAACAGACCCATGTATGTGTGAATCTTCAAATTCGATTTTCTCTTTCGCTACTCCATCTTTTCTTGAGATTTTTTCTCCTATGCTTTCCTTATTTGATTCCACACAGGTCTATCCTAAATTTTTACCATTTTGGCAAAGATTCGAGAAAGCCCCAAATCTCACTGCGGCGCCCTCTCATCCCATCCTTACAAACCCTAGATACCACACCCTTACCTATAAATACCCATACCCGAGGCTTGCTGGGTTCCCTTGCAACTCATCCATCCTATCAAGTTCCCTCGTACTCGGGTGGTTGATCACTGGTGATCAATTTTTGCTCCAGAGTTTGAGGAGCACACCCCTCTCTCTACACACCACCTCCACTCGAATTGAAGGTACCCTCTAGTTTGGTTTGTCTTGCTCTTTCTTTTGGTATGTCGATCTTTGAGTTTGGTCGAGAAACACGAAAACACCCAAAAATCCAAGCTTGCTCCTCACTAGACATGCCACGAGCAGTTGGGGAAGAATCCCCATGGCGATTTTATGATTTTACCCCTCGCCCATCGCTCTCTTTCTTTCTCTAAGCGTGTGAAGGCCATTTCCGTCCTTTTGATTCTCATTTTCTCAGCTTTGACCAGTGCCACTTAAGCACAAACTGCTGACTTGGCCACCTCCCATTGGGCCAAGTCACGGGCCCGACTGCTCTCTCTCCCTCTCTTTGCGTTTGTATCACTTTGCCTATGTGGCATGTTTCTATTGGCTGATTTTGATAAAATCATAACTAAATATTCCTATATCCAAAATTTAAAAAGAATGTTCTGAACTTCAAAAACATGATATTTCTAATAAAAATAATTCCAAAGGTTGACTTCATGTTTTATCAAAAGGGATTTTTAGAAAATGAATTAAATAGCTAAAAATCACCAAAAATATACCTAAATGTTCATAACTCCAAAATATATAATATTATATGTTTTCTTAATTAGAAAAACCTAACTAAGTTAGTGGTGATAGTTTTAGAGTCAAAATCAAGGTTTTGTTTGAAAAGTCCAAAAGTTAGGTTTTTTTGCCTTTATACATGAGTAAACCCTAATTCATCTTTAAACATTGGAAATAGGAAAATAAGCTTTGGAATCAATTAAAGTAGTGAAGAAGAAGTAATTGGATCTCTTAAGAAAGGTATGTGATTTCCTTACACCTATGTTGGGAAAATTTGTAACCCTGACTAGTTTCCCTAATGAGGCTTCCATAAAACCCTAATTTCTCTTTTGACAATTCCTTAGCTATATTTGCCTCAAAATCAGTTTTAATATTTATTTCTTGGGTCTTATACCCCACTACCATGTTTATATTTACTTAATGTTTATACTTGCCATAGTTCCTAGCATGTTGATTTTATTAGACTATTCAACTAGTGTAGTGGTACTTTTGTACAACCACCCATAAATAGGGCATGCGTAAATTTGCCCTGGGGAATGTGTTACTCTCCCCAATATAGAATATATGTAGGTGACACGAGTTTACCGTGCATAAAATGCAAGTGCACGCGTCAGAGTAATATAGGCCTTCGTGAGGCCCGAGTCAAACTCAGGAAAACGTAATTATTGGTAGACTACTACTAACTACTTGCAATCAGCTAGACCAATTAAAATGATTTGAGAGTTGATTGAAAAAGAAAAGAAAAAGAAAAGAAAATAGAACAATCAATTAAATGTTTGGTTTAATCAATTTAAATGGGAATCTTTAGGATTGCGGTTTCACCACAGGTTCTCGTTGTATTAATTCCTACACAGTTATCCTAACTCGTCTCTCATTCTGGGTAGTGGCTTGTATTCAGAATTGCTCACTTTTGTTATACAATTCACTGCCTAAATCTAGGTCAGTTCCACGGTAGTAGTAACCTATACCCTAAACTAGGTGCATGAAGACCATACTCTGGGTTTCCACCATTAACTGTACATCACCTTGTTCAAAGGATTTATTAGTTAATGTGAATTTCGTCTCTTTTCAACCGTTAATCCTTCTTTCAAAGTAATTAAAGGTATTAGATTATCATTAGGGTGATCAATCATAATGATATAATGAAGAAAACGAAACCATACCACAGATTTAAGAAACAAATTATGAAATACTATGGTAAAAATGTCATAAAACCATCACCCGGGCTACTCCCGGTCCTAAAGATAAAGGGGATTAGCCCCGCATGTTTATCTCCATGAAAGACATGATGAGAGAAAGGGAAAACATGGGGAAAATGTGGATATAAGTGATGTAACCCCTGAACGGAGGAGATACGGGCGTTCCTCGGTGTAGAATGAGAGATCTACATCCTTTTAGTAGTGGAAAACTCCTTCTGTAGCTCTCGAAACGATCGGGACGTGGCTCTGGTCTCCGTTCTTCTCTCCTCTCCTCCTTGAGACTTGTGTAATGACTAATGACGTGATACCCTGCTTAGGGCCGCCGTAATTAGGTATATGCACCACTTTTGATCGCCAAAAGGTCACCACCGTCTGATTAGCAATGATATGTAACAAAACCTGATATGACGGCGTCGATACCATCGACGCGGGTCGATGGTATCGACCCATGACATTCCACGCTGATGCAGACTCGATACCATCGACTTTAGTGTCGATGGTATTGACACTTTTAGGAGTCGCTTTTATCACCAATCTGACGATGAATCTGGGTGAGGTTGATAGTATCGACTTTGTGTCGATAGTATCGACCAATTGACGGTTGGCTCACTGTAGGTATCTCGCTACCATCGACTTCGGTGTCGATGGTATCGACTCATCTTGGTTCCTTGCGGCTGTCTCACTGTGGCCGAGTCGATACTATCGACAGATATCGATGGTATCGACAGATGCATATATTCGTTTTTCCTAAAAATTCAAGATAAATTCGAATCAGCCTTGCTAAAACATATCAATATAATCATTTATAACCAAAAAGATGAAATATAGTAGATTTGATGCAAAATGAGATTATAGACTAAAGCGAGTGAATCATGTGATACTAACCACAAATGTGACTAATAAACACATAAAACGCATGTAAAATTAGTCTATAAAAGTGACTCAAATTCCTCGCATCAAACTCCCCTAAGCTTAAACATTGCTCGTCCTCAAGCAACAAAACTATAGAATAAAATTGCGAGGGTCAACTAAAGAACATACTATCACAACAGACATTACCGTATGATTCCCACCAGACATTCACATACCGACCCTCACTAACCACAGAATGGTAACTACCCTACAGGTGACAATGATCATCCATAATAGATATCCACTCCAAGATTGGTGAACACTATCAAATAAGGCAGTTAATATAATAAAATCTTCCGGCTCAGGCTTGGTGCATCTTATGATCCCCTATCTACGTTGCTCATAACCTAACTACCATCTAAATGGAAGCAGATCTCCTTAAATACAAAAGTGAGGAGATAATCACGGGTGGCCTACCATTTTGAGCAACAGGTGGATGGGATAGGCGGTTTATGTAAGAAAAAGTAACACAATACAGTTTGACATGCAACAATACAAAAAATGACCTATATTATGCTCATGCATATGTAAATGACCTAATGCTTACATTTTAGGTGGAATGATGCATGCACTATCATTCCATCCCAATGAGAGATAGAATATCTACAAAACTACACATGTGCTTGTTCTTCTTATCATGCATATGAACAAGTTCCTTCCTCTTTCTGATCTTCACTTACTTTTTTTTCTTCCTTTTTTTTCTTTTTTTTTCAGCCCTTATTTTTCTTCATGAACTAAGATGAAATTTGCACATCTTTTTCTTGGGCTTATTCTCATAACTACTATTTTTTCATTGTATTTTATTTTCATAAAGTATGAAACAAGTTCCTTATTTTCAGAAGAAGCAAGGCACATCATGTAAAAATTGATTAAAATTATGCAAAATGCAACTAAAATGACATTGGCATGCATTCAAAAATTTGTGCATGTATGATTATAATGCAACATTTTTTTTCTTTTCATAAATGCAAAAGATGTAAAAACTAACTACAATGCAATCCTATCTAAATGATATGCAATCAAGAGATGACAAACTATAAAGTACTCCCAATTCTTATGGTGGAGTGTATATGATATGAGGTGGATAGATCACAAGATTAATTGATAGAACCATTGGAAGATATTATATGTCCCTCCTTACTGACATGTGTAAAATCAAGGGGTTTATCTCTCTTGTTTCAGATTAAAGTCACATTACCATTTGGTCAGTTTAGGCTCAACATCCAATTATGTTCACTTCCCTTGAATCATAGGCATGTACAATTGTGATCTTATGTTTTTAAGTTGACAACCCCAATTATTTTCATAAGTTAAGTGCTCAAGTTCAAACAATGCTAGCTTGCAATTATAAGAAAAATTTTCAAATTTACCCATAACTCCCATGTGAAAAACATAGAGATGACAAATTACATTAGACATCCACGGATACACTAGATAGCATGTGGATCCTAAAAGCTAAGAAAGTTGCTAAAATAAAAGAAAAGGCAATAAATGATAAAATCAAAGGAAAATAAAAGATAGAAACTGTTCCATCTCCCCCCTAAGCTTGAATTTGACTATGGCCTCATAGTCAAAAACAACCTCAGCAGGTGGAATAGTGATACCATTTATTGCTCAGGTGGAGGGTACGGTGGTGGGTACTGTGGGGCATTGGGATCCCATGATGGATATTGCCCCTGGAAGTTTGGATCATATGGGGGCATTGGTGGAGGTTGAGGATATCCCCCGAAGTAGTTTTGGCTCTAGTAGTGATCATAGAACGACTGCTGCTGCTGCTCGATCCTCCCCAACCGGTCATAGACTTGTTGTTGATTGGCGAACAGCTGACGTTCATTCTCGAAGATAGCTTGTTGATTAACATACAGTCGATTCGTAGTATCTTGAATATCAGCAAATGACGCAGTGTGTTGTTGTTGCGTCTCCTGAATGCTCTATAGCATGGTGTACATGCCCTGCATAGAATAGACATCCTCTCCTTATTGAGAGGGTGGTGGTGGCTGAGGCTGCGAGGATGATGAAGCACCCGGGTAGAAATGTGGCTGCTTCCTCAGTGCCACCTGGGAACAAAGAGGAGTAACAGTCTCCTCTTCCTCCTCCTGCTCGTCACCGTCACCATTGTCGTTGTCGTCCTCGTCTGCTCCACTATCGGAGTCATCGATGGCAATTATGGGCCATCTGAAATGATGCCCCCCTAGATGGTGAAGACGTGATCTGGAAGTGTACACTCTTGATACTCTTTGTTTAGGTGGCAATGTGCATATACCACGCCATCACGAAATGTCAATAAGTTAGACCGATGCAAATGATGAAGGCTGGCAGAGCACTTTTACTTAGCAGGGGATGCATTGAAGAAAGGTCTATCCTGAGGTAGAGGGCTAGAGGAGTGATGAGTCCCCCAAAATGAATTGGGGTCTGCCGAGTACTTTTCTTCACCGCCATTATGTGTGTTAGGAAGAACGCACCCTAGTTAAGCTTGCCTCGTGTCAGTAGATTATACAGAAAGAAGAGGTCAGTCTCTTGGAATTTGCTCAATGAAAGCTCTCCTCGAGCGAAAAAGGTAATACACAACATGCAGTGTAAAACCTGCACGAAGGGATGCTCAAAATCAGCCACCGCGGCATTGTGATAGCTGATCATTTTGCCTTGAGGGGTCGTCACCAGCTTTGTGAACATGGCATTGTAATCAGCTCGGTTGTCTGGCCGCCGATGTTGTTCAGAGGAGTGCCACCAATCGTAGATGGAGTTGAATTGCTACAAAGTAAGATTATAATTCCTATTGAAGAGACGGAAAGACATGCGGCCTTTGATCCATTCCCTGTCAGAGGCGTTGAGGTCGTTTGGGAGAACACAGATATCAAGCGATGCCATGAACTCCACCACCAATTCTTTATAAGTCGGCCACTCACTAAAAAAGGGGTGGCCCTCCACATTATGTGTGACCACATTGTCGAGCCTGCTCGTGCGCCCCTCCTGACCATGGAGGACAAACATCAGGTTATCCTCAAATCTGAGATCTCGGATCATTTGAATGTCGCAATATCGAGTCAGCTTGATAGTTCTTTTCAGCAGCTCCTAGTAAACTTTCTTCACATCCACAGAAGGATGTACACGACGGGGGTGAGGGATGAAGCCTGGCGGGGGCAGAATAAACATCTCAATCGCCATCGGTGTCGTGCTCGAAGATGATGCATCTGTGTTCCTCCTCATGATGAAGGAAAGAGGACAGAAGACTGGAGCTCGATGAAGATCGGAGTTGCTCGGAGAAGATGATCTGCAACATCGAGGAAGATCTCGGTGAAGATCGCTCGATTGCTCTATGCTCAGTGAAGATCTTCGGTTGCTCAGGATGCTTGGCGTAAGAGTTGGGAGGATTCACTCGGAAGGTGTGAATAGAAATGAGAAACTACCCCTCCTTTTATAATTGAACCCGTCGCTACTGTCGCTCCGTCGATACCATCGACGGGGTGTCGATGGTATCGACACTTAGAGCACAATCCGAGTATTCTCTACTATCGACGGTTGTCAATGTATGGATGTGGGGCCCCAGATCGATGACGCGTCGATACCATCGACGCATGTCGATGGTATTGACCCATCCCACGGATCGAATTCTAGAATTGACGGGCTTCGTTGATATCTTCTCATGGATCAGTGACCTGTCACGTCGATACCATCGACAGAGTGTCGATGGTATCGACTCTTTATGGTTCGATTACCCTCGCGAGGCCTGGGTGCCGCTTCCTCGCTGACCCTGGGTTGATACCATCGACAGGGTTGTCATTGGTATCGACTTTACTGAGATGAAATCTTTTGTAAATCTTCAGGGATCTCGTGAGCATCGACTTCCCGATCGATACTATCGACCCGATGCTATCTTTGTCTTCGATGTCGCTGATGGTGTATCGACTCAGAAAATTTTCTGCAGCCGCTTCCCTGTACCCACGTCACTACCATCGACATTGTGGTCGATGGTATCGACTTTAATTCAGTACTACACACTGAACAAAACGATTAAGGTATCATTTTTACACACAAAAACGAAATTAAACAAAACTAACTTGCAAATGTGAAAGAAAATGAAGGAACTACAAATTAAAACTACCGATGGTTGGGTTGCCTCCCAACAAGCACCCTTGTTTATTGTCTTAGGCTAGACGCAATACTGCTCTTCATTCTGGTTTAAGTGCCATGATTTTAACCTCATGCACTTTTCTTGTGTAGTTCTCGCCAAAGTAAAGCTTCAGCCTTTGACCATTAACTAGGAACGTGAGCTCTCCATCTTGCACCATAATAGCACCATGCGGGCGCACCTCCTCCACCACAAAAGGTCCACTCCACCTGGATTTCAATTTCCCAGGATGAAGCTTGAGTCTCGAGTTAAACATTAAAATGCGATCACCCTTTTTGAAAATGTGCATTTGAATGTGGCGGTCATGGATTTTCTTTGTCCTTTCTTTATAGATCCTTTGATTCTCATAGGCATTCATCCTAACCTCGTCTAACTCATTTAGCTCCAATAGTCTCTTTTTCCCTGCATCATCATAACTCACATTGAGCTTCCGTAGCACCCAGTGCGCCTTGTGCTCTAACTCAACTGGAAAATGGCAAGCCCACCCATAAGCCAACCTAAAAGTCATAGTGCCTATAGGTATTTTAAACACGGTCCTATATTCCCATAAAGCATCCGGTAGGAGTGCACTCCAATTCTTCCTGGAAGATGTCGATGTGCATTCCAATATCTTTTTGATCTCTCGATTGGAAACCTCAACTTGACCTTGAGTTTGCGGGTGATACGGGGTACCAACATTGTTCTTGACCCCATATTTGCTCATTAGTGTAGCAAATTTCTTGTTTGTGAAGTGGGTGTCACCATCACTTATAATCATACGAGGCACACCAAACCTACAAAAGATATGTTCTTTCACGAACCTGCACACTACCGCAACTTCATTAGTTATTGTGGGTATTGCCTCTACCCACTTAGACACATAATCAATGGCCAACAAAATATATAAATTAGAATTCGATGACACAAATGATCCCATGAAATCGATGCCCCATAAGTCAAATACCTCAACTTCTTGAAACACATTTAGGGGCATTTCTTGTCGCTTTGAGATATTACATGCCCTTTGACACGCGTCACATCTTTTCACATAGTCATAAGCATCTTGAAAGAGTGTAGGCCAATAAAGACCACTCTCTAACACTTTGGCCCATGTCCTTGTGCTCGCATGATGGCCGCCAGTGGGTAATGTATGACAGTGTGTAAGTACACTCTCATATTCATCCTCTGGTACACACCTGCGTAAGATGCCATCCCTACATTGCCTCAACAAAATGGGGTCATCTCAAAAGTAATATCTTAAAGAATGGAAAAATATCTTCTTTTCTTGAAAATTCCAATCGTCCGATATTTCCTTGCATGCAAGATAATTTACAATGTGCGAAAACCACAGATCTTTGGAGTTTATGGAAAGGATTTTCTCATCGGGAAATGTCTCGGTAATGGGTATATTGATATCTCGCTCATCTACCCGCTCTAATCGAGACAAACGGTCTGCGACCACGTTCTCAATACCCGCCTTGTCTTTAATTTCAATGTCAAACTCTTATAAGAGCAAGATCCACCTAATTAATCTAGGCTTGGCATCTTTATTTTCCATCAAATATTTAATAGCAGCGTGGTCCATCCAAACTACAACTTTTGACCCCACTAAATATTGCCTAAATTTTTCAAATGCGAAAACCACGGCAAGCAGTTCTTTTTCAGTGGTGGTATAGTTAAGTTGTGCATCATTTAGAGTCTTTGATGCATAGAAAATTACTGCATATTTGTTCTCAAAATGTTGCCCAAGAACAGCCTCAACAGCAAAGTATGATGCATCGCACATGAGCTCGAAACGGTTTGGTCTAATTCGGCGTTTGAACAACCGGTGCCGAAATTAATTTTCTTTAAGAACATTGAAGGAATGCATGCATTTATCATTAAAATCAAACACTACGTCCTTCTCAAGCAATTCATACAAAGGTTTAGCAATTTTGGAAAAATCTTTGATAAAATGGTGATAGAAACCCGCATGCCCAAGGAAACTCCTCACTCCCTTCACCGAGTTTGGTGGAGGTAATTTGGCAATAACCTCAATTTTTACTGGATCTACCTCCAGTCCTTTGCTAGACACCTTGTGCCCCAACACTATTCCTTCACTAACCATCATATGACACTTTTCCCAATTTAAAACCAGATGTGTATCTTCACATATTTGAAGCACTCTATCCAAATTTTGCAAACACTCATCAAAGGATGTACCGTGAACGGAAAAGTCATCCATGAAAACCTCTAAGCAGCGTTCTACCATATCAGAAAATATAGCTAGCATACAACGCTGAAAAGTAGCTGGTGCGTTACATAACCCAAATGGCATTCGGCGATATGCAAATGTTCCATAAGGACAAATGAAGGTAGACTTCTCTTGATCCTTAGGGTCTATAGAAATCTGATTATAGCTGGAATAACCATCCAAAAAGCAAAAATGAGAGCGGCCAGCTAGCCGCTCTAAAATCTGATCAATAAATGGGAGCGGAAAATGATCCTTTAGAGTTGCGGAATTCAAGTGGCGATAGTCAATGCAAACACGCCACCCGGTTACCAATCGGGTAGTAACAGGTTCATTCATAAGATCCTGAGTCACGGTTATTCCCCCCTTTTTAGGGACTACCTGTGTGGAACTTACCCACGTCGAGTCTGAAATAGCGTAGATGATGCCTACAGAAAAGAGCTTGATCACCTCCTTCTTGAGGAACTCCATCATGCTCGGGTTGAGTCGACGTTGTGGCTGAATCACAGACTTGGCTCCTTCCTCGAGCTGGATCTTGTGCTGGCAAAGCGTAGGGGAAATCCCCTTAATATTAGCAACTGACCACCCGAATGCGCCACAGTGGTTCTTCAGCACGATCATCAACTATTCTTCTTCACCGGCACTCAGATATGTCGAAATAATCACCGGTAGTTTTTCACCATCAGCTAAAAATGCATACTTCAAGTGAGGGGGGAGTGGCTTCAGTTCTAATTCTGGTGGACAGATCAATGATGATTGAAGCGGTGGTGGAAGCGGCCCAAGATCCTCATAACGCTTGGCATAATAGCACAAGAGCACTTGAATCATCTTTATACATTCTTGTAACGACGTACTTCTCATCCAATCATGCATGATGTTAAATAGGCAAGCTTCAAGGGGAAATTCTGGATATGAGTCAAGCACATAACTTGCTATTGCATCATCCTCAGTAGATAGAGGAATTTCTTCCTCTTCATCATTGGGATAACCCACAGCTTTACAAAGAGACACAACTTTTGTCTGTTCCATGATATCCACTGCCAGTGTCCCCTTATCTACCTTAGTCATTACATGAGCCATATCCAGAAATGGCTTCCCTAAATAAAGAGAAATGTTTTGATCAAAATGTTTCACCATGCGACATTGCTCCTTTGCTTGTGATTGTTTTGTACTTAGTGGCATGACCATTTCAAATCGGTCATCTGCTATTCCCAATGTCAATCGACCTCTACCCATCTCCAATATCATATCAGCAGTAGCCTGAAAGGGTCTTCATAGGAGTAGCTCATTCCCTTGGTCATCTTGCATTTCCATTACCACAAAATTAGTTGGAAATACAAACCTATCAACCTTTACCAGGACATCCTCACAAATACCATATGGTCGTACCACAGAATTATCTACGAGTTGAATCGTCATGTTTCTTTGTCTAGATTCCTTAAGACCCAGCTTTTTGAATGCCGAGAGGGGCATCAAGTTTATACTTGCCCCAGAGTCGCACAACGCTTCACCGAATTTCACCTTACCAATGTAACATGAAATATTGAAGCAGCCCGGATCTTGTCGTTTTGGTGGTAATGTTCCCAAAATGAAGGCACTAACCTGCTCTTTAAGAACCATCACCTCAGTATCAGGAATCTTCCCCTTCTTGGTAATTATATTCTTCAGAAACTTACCATAAGAGGGTATCTGCTCAATAGCTTCTAACAGCGGGATGTTGACTGAAAGTTTTCTAAAACTATATAGGAACTTTTTGAACTGGGCATCCACTTTCTTTGCCTTCAGACTGTTTGGATAGGGAACTGAAATGGTCTGTGCCCTCTGGTGTGGCAGCACATATGACGTCCTCGTTTCAGTCTCTTCTCAGCAATGGGCTCTGCAGTGGCTTCCTCTACATCATCCTCCATTGGCTCTGTGATTGTGGCCTCACATGTGGTCTCTGACTGGGGTGTGTTTGGTTCATCGGCCTTGGAGTTTAAAATCTTCTTTCCACTCCTTAACAGAATTGCTTTGGCTTGTTGATTTCCTCATGGAACATTTGTATTTCCTGGAAAACCTTGCTGCGTTGGTTTCTTCAAGCTTGAAATCTCTGCTGCCATCTGTGCTAAGGATGTCTCGAGTGTCCTCATCTGAGCCCCATGACTTTGTAAATTTTGCCCAAACTAATTCATGAACTCTCCTTGTTGATTGTTTTGTTGACCAAACGTGCTCATGAGTTCTTGATTCTGCTTGATTACTTGATTGAGCAACTCATTGCTCTTTTCTTCTATAGTGGGTTGTGGCTTATCTTCCGGATCCTACAAGAAATTGTTGGGATCTTTCCAGAAATTTTTTTATCCTTCCTCCAGGAATAGTCGTTATTCCTATATCCCTGTTGCTGACACATGAATTTCACCTGTGCTTCATCATCAGACTCTTCATTTTCTTTTGCCATAAGTTTCTTTGCAATAAGATCCATCTTGTCATTCAGTTCTTTAATGGATTTAGCATCCCCTACAGATCTAACTTGTTCAGATGCATCTCTGGTACCCCATGATTGCTTCTTTTCCATGTTCTTAAGAATATCCCAACACTTTATATCAGTATTGTTTAGAAAGAATCCTGATCCTGCTGAATCTAAATTACTTCTGTCATGCTCATTAAGCGTGAAGTAGAAAATCTTCACATGTTTTTCCTTGTCTAACCCATGATGAGGGCATCTTCTCAGCATTATCTGAAATCTTTCCCAGGTCTCCGAATAAGTTTCAACTGCATTCTGAGTAAAGTTGTAGATTTTCCTGATTAAATCATTAGTCTTCTCATGTGGGAAGAAACGTTCGAAAAAGACCTCGATCATCTGATCCCAAGTCTCAACAATCTCATCATCCAGATTATAGAACCACTCTCTTGCAGTTCCTGTAAGAGAACTTGGGAACAGTTTCAAATACAGTGTCTCCTGCGGAAAATGATCGATCTTGATCATATCACAATTTTCCACGAATGTGCTTATGTGGGCCACTGGATCTTCACTCTTTAGTCCACATAATGCATGAGTTTTGACTAGATTTATTAGTGTCAGATCAATTTTATAATTCGGGATGTTGATTGCCTGCCTCTTGATCATCCCTTTTGATGCAGAGGAAGAAGGCGCCTTGATCTTTTCCCATATCGTCTTTTCTTCATCCATCTCTTCTTGTTCAGAATCTGAATGTACTCTCTCGGATTGATTCTGAATGTAGTGCTCCTCGTCGTCTGATCCCGAAAATGGGACCTCTGGTAATGACTGCATGTAGTCTGTGCTACGTGTGCTCACCATGCACTGGTACCTACAAAATGATATATTTAGTTAAGTACAGTGCTAGACGAATATAGATTTATGAAAAATAGTCAATTAATTGCAAGAATTTAAAAATGTAATTAAAAGAAAAAGGTAGCCTAGAGTGGCCGCTTATAGCACTGATAGTGCCAACAATTACTGTTTCCCTGACAACGGCACAAAAAACTTGACACAAGTTTACCGTGCGTAAAACGTAAGTGCACGCGTCAAAGTAATATAGGCCTTCGTGAGGCCCGATTCGAACTCAGAGAAATGTAATTATTGGTAGATTACTACTAACTACTTGCAATCAGCTAGACCAATTAAAATGATTTGAGAGTTGATTAAAAAAGAAAAGAAAAATAAAATAAAACAGAACAATCGATTAAATGTTTGGCTTAATCAATTCAAATGGGAATATTTAGTATTGTGGTTTCACCACAGGTTCTCATTGTATTAATTCCTACACAGTTATCCTAACTCGTCTCTCATTCTGGGTAGTGGCTTGTATTCAGAATTGCTCACTTTCGTGATACAATTCACTGCCTAAATCTAGGTCGGTTCCACGGTAGTAGTAACCTATACCCTAAACTAGGTGCATGCAGACCATACTCTGGGTTTCCACCATTATCTGTACATCGCCTTGTTCAAAGAATTTATTACTTAATGTGAATTTCGTCTCTTTTCAACCGTTAATCCTTCTTTCAAAGTAATTAAAGGTATTAGATTATCGTTAGGGTGATCAATCATAATGATATAATGGAGAAAACAAAACCATACCACGGATTTAAGAGACAAATTATGAAATACTATGGTAAAAATGTCATACAACCATCACCCGGGCTACTCCCGATCCTAAAGATAAAGGGGGATTAGCCCCGCATGTTTATCTCCATGAAAGACATGATGAGAGAAAGGGAAAACATGGGGAAAACGTGGATAGAAGTGATGTAACCCCTGAACGGAGGAGATCCAGACGTTCCTCGATGTAGAATGAGCGATCTACAGCCTTTCGATAGTGGAAAACTCCTTCTGCAGCTCTCGGAATGATCGGGGCACGGCTCTGGTCTCTGTTCTTCTCTCCTCTCCTCCTTGAGACTTGTGCACTGACTAATGACGTGATACCCTACTTAGAGCCGCCATAATTAGGTATATGCACTACTTTTGATCACCAAAAGATCACCACCGTCCGATTAGCAATGATATGTAACAAAACCTGATCTGACGGCGTCAATACCATCGACGCGGGTCGATGGTATCGACCCGT
Organism: Alisma plantago-aquatica; assembly: GCA_963693085.1. NCBI lineage: Eukaryota > Viridiplantae > Streptophyta > Magnoliopsida > Alismatales > Alismataceae > Alisma > Alisma plantago-aquatica. Next base: position 272,915,387 of record OY856413.1, read on the forward strand.
CATAATATCGACAAGTCTTCCTTTTTCTGACGTTCCACACTAATGCAGACTCGATACCATTGACTTTAGTGTCAATGGTATCGACACTTTTAGGCGTCGCTTTTATCACCAATCCGACGTTGAAGCTGGGTGAGGTCGATAGTATCGACTTTGTTTCGATAGTATCAACCAATTGACTGCTGGCTCATTGTAGGTATCTCGCTACCATCGACTTTGGTGTCGATGGTATCGACTCATCTTGGTTCCTTGCATCTATCTCATTGTGGCCGAGTCGATACTATCGACAGCTGTCGATGGTATCGACAGCTGCATATATTCATTTTTCCTGAAAATTCAAGATAAATTCGAATCTGTCTTGCTAAAACACATCAATATAATCATTTATAACCAAAAAGATGAAATACAGTAGATTTGATGCAAAATGAGATTATAGACTAAAGCGAGTGAATCATGTGATACTAACCACAAATGTGACTAATAAACACATAAAACGCATGTAAAATTAGTCTATAAAAGCGACTCAAATTCCTCGTCGATGGTATCGACCCATCATAATATCGACAAGTCTTCCTTTTTCTGACGTTCCACGCCGATGCAGACTCGATACCATCGACTTTAGTGTCAATGGTATCGACACTTTTAGGCGTCACTTTTATCACCAATCCGACGTTGAAGCTGGGCGAGGTCGATAGTATTGACTTTGTGTCAATAGTATTGACCAATGACTGCTAACTTGATGTAGGTATCTCGCTACCATCAACTTCGATGTCGATGGTATTGACTCATCTTGGTTCCTTGCGGCTGTGTCACTGTGGCTGAGTCGATACTATCGATAGTTGTTGATGGTATCGATAGCTGCATATATTTGTTTTTCCTAAAAATTCAAGATAAATTCGAATCAGCCTTGCTAAAACATATCAATATAATCATTTATAACCAAAAAGATGAAATACAGTAGATTTGATGCAAAATGAGATTATAGACTAAAGCGAGTGAATCATGTGATACTAACCACAAATGTGATTAATAAACACATAAAACGCATGTAAAATTAGTCTATAAAAGCGACTCAAATTCCTCGCACCAGTAGGTGATTGGAATGTGTTACTCTCCCTCTCCTATTGGTTGAGGTTAGGTAGGTGCCTCAACCCTACATAGTTTAGGTAGTCAATATTAATCATGCATGCAACCTTTTTACTATTTTGTTATGGTAAGCATCTATTTATTTATGCCTCATTCTTTTGACTATCTTCATCTTATGATGAAATCTTAGCCTTTATTTCCTTATAGTTTTCTTTTCTTTTGTCCGTGTTCATTTTATCTGACACATACCTTATTTTCTTTCCCTTTTGTTGGGTGCTTTTACAACCACCCAGTGTTAGATCAAGGTGTAGAACAAGACCAAGTGACCAAGTTCAGGAGTAGTAGATTCAAGGTTTGCTATCAAGGATGACTAGGTTGCTTATTGCTAGATGTTATAGTTTCTTTTTAGTTTTTCCTTTTTTCAAAGAAACTCATGTAGTGAACAAGAGTTCAAAAAGCAATGTAATAACTTAGTTTCTTTCCACTGCTATTGACATTTCATATGTATCTGAAACATGCTTATTTACTTGGATTATTATACATGCATTCAACAATGTCTATTTTTCTTGGAAAAGAAGTGGATGTTTTATATTTCCTTTAAATTTTAGTAAGTAGGTGATCTCGCCTCTTTACATCATGGTATCAGAGCCAGGTTGGGCAACTACTAGGGCATAAGTTTAAAGCAAGGGTGTCTAGAATGAATCAGGGTATGGGGGCTGGTAATATTTTCCTCTGTGCCAATAGCTTGGTTTACGGGGACTCCCAGATCCATATGATACCGGACTAGCCTACACTGATATTGACTGCCTGAAATAGTTTGCTCAGAGGCAATAGTAGCCTTAGCCATCCTTGTTATCTACTCTTGTTATCTTATGTTGTACCCTTATCTTTCAGGAAGGGATAATTGTTTGGAAACATGAACACCTCCTCTTCAGGAGCGGCCTCCGGCAACACCGACAATCGAGATACTTCGGTGACTCCCTCCAACACTGGGACAGTCCCTACTTCCCATGTTGGTACCCCTCTTCTGACCCCTGAGTAAGAGATGACCATGTTGCACTAGCTGCTCTCAACTACCTTGTGGGATAGATTTCCAATGTTGTAGCTCTGTGACCAAGCTGAAGGAGTTTACTCTTACAGACTTCATCAAGATGCAACCACCGTACTTCAAAGGCGAGAGTGAGCCAAACATGGTGGATAAAGTTGACGATTGGGTTCAGGATCTAGAGCATACCTTCGAGGGCACGACATGTCCTCCTCACCAGAAGGTTTGTTTTGTAACATATGTGTTGGATGGGCCGGCACGAGTGTGGTGGACGGGTATGTCTCATACCCACGATACTTCAAGCATGACTTGGAAGAGTTCCTCAAGCTCTTCCATGAGAAGTATATCTACCCCACCTATCTGAAGATGAAGGAAGTAGAGTTTTACAGTCTACGTCAAGGAATCCTGAGCGTCTCTGAGTATGTGCAATGTTTTCTTCTCTTGGAGCGCTATGCGGTGGACCTAGGAGCTGAAAGGAGATCAACCCTATTTCTCGAGGGTTTAAGCTACAACGTAGGATGCAACCTTGTTCCCCAATTGTCATTGACCTTTTAATAGATGGTGGACAAGGATTTGGTGATCGAGTTGTACCTCGGGTTCTAGTATTTCGGGTACAACAACAATAAGAGTAAGAACAATGGTGGAAACTAAGGACGCGACAGGTGCAACTGTTGCTCGCATTCTCACCTGTCGAAAAGGTGCCCCGCTGGCAATGGTCAACCCCATAGAGATCATCGACCTACACCTATCTGTAATGACTACAGTCAAGCTGGACACATTCGACCGAACTACCCTAAGCTTGGGTGAGGACCAACTCCAACTCATCATCCTTCTCAATAGCCACAACAACAACAGAATCTGCCTCCAAGAAACAACAATCAGAACCGACAAGGCTGACAGCCAGTTATGGAAAGGCGTAATGGAAGGGTGTTTGCCCTTAATGCTGAGGAAGTTGAAGGATATAATGAAGTTATCGAAGGTACCTTACATCTTAATATGCATCCAGTTAAAGCACTCTTCGATTCTGGTTTGTTGAATACACACATATCATCTGAGTTTGTTACCATGTTAGATATATAATCATAATATATGGATCATGTTGTAGATGTTAAAACCCCTAGTGGTAAGATCTGCTCTTCTTATCTCAAACTACCGACCATGGAGCTCTGTATCTCTGGTATAATAATTCCCTCAAATTTCATCTTTCTTGACATGACCACCTTTGATGTCATCTTGGGGATGGATTGGTTGAAAGGTATAAAGTTGTTTTGTTTTATGAAGTATCGAAGGTCAGTTTGTTACATCCTGTTGTGGGAAGAATGTGTGTCAAGGTTAGGAAGCGAGAGGATTGCCAGTTTGTCATCTCCGCCATAAAAGCTGAAAAACTTGTCTTGGAAGGGTGTAGAGAATGCTTAGCCTCTATCGTCCTTGATACTACACCTCCTTCTCTCGATCACATAAATGTTGTGAAGGACTTCCCTGATGTTTTTCCTAAGGAGTTGACTGGCTTGCCCCCAACTCGCAAGGTGGAGTTTTCTATCGAGCTCGCACTAGGAACCTCTCCCATCTCAAAGCCTCCTTATCACTTGGCCCTTACAGAAATCGCTGAGCTTAAGAAGCAACTTCAAGAGTTTCTCGACATGGGCTTTATACGCCCTAGTATTTCACCATGGGGAGCTCCTATCTTGTTCGTGAAGAAGAAGGATGGTTCGTTGCGTATGTGCATGGATTATCATATTCTTAATCAAGTTACGATAAAGAACCACTATCCTTTGCCTTGCATCGATGATCTGTTTGACCAGCTGAAGTCAGCCACTATGTTTTCGAAGATGATTCTGCTAAGTGGCTACTACCATATGTGTTTGAAGGATGAGGATGTCTTGAAGACAACTTTTAGAACACATTATGGGCATTATGAGTTCTTGGTCATGCCTTTCGGCTTAACTAATGCCCCTGCTGCTTTCATAGACTTGATGAGTTTCGTCCATACCTTGATCAGTTCATGGTAGTGTTCATCGACGATGTGTTGGTCTACTCTAAATCTGAAGAACAACATCGTGAATATCTGTGGATCATTCTAAACACACTGAGAGAAAATCAATTGTATGCCAAATTCTCAAAGTGTGAGTTATGGATCAAGGAAGTGATGTTCTTAGGTCATGTGATTTCTGGCGGACATATTGTTGTTGATCATGCAAAGGTAGAAGTTGTGACCAAGTGGAAAGCTCCGAAGAACCCGTCTGAGATTTGTAGTTTCCTCAATTTTACAGGTTACTATTAGAGGTTTATTAAGAGTTTTTCTGAGTTGGCTCTTCCTCTGAAAAATTTGACAAGAAAAGAAGTCAAGTTTGTGTGGACCCCTAAATGTGAGGACAATATTCAAAAGTTAAAGAGTTGTTTGACATATGCTCCTATTCTTTCTCTACATGTTGAAGGCAAACCCTACATTATTTTTACATATGCTTCTAAGCAAGGATTAGGGTGTGTCTTGATGCAAGAAGATTAAGTGATTGCCTATGCTTCACGCAAGTTGAAACCTAATGAAGAGAACTGGCCTACCCATGATTTAGAGCTAGCAACCATCGTGCATGCTTTAAAGATCTGCAGACACTACCTATATGGAGTGAAGTCTGAAGTTTTCTTAGATCACAAAAGTTTGAGATATATGTTGACACGGAAGGATATGAATCTGAGGTTGGGTAGATGGATGAAGTATCTCAAGGACTATGACTTTACCATCACCTATCATCTCAGTAAAGTAAATGTAGTCGCTGATGTTTTGAGTCAGAAGAAGAATGCAGAATGCAGTCGTTGATGCTTTGAGTCAGAAGAAGAATGCAATATGTGCTGCCATGAACCTGGAGTATGTTTCCTATTGGCAACCACAACCTGATGATGATGAAGATGCTGAGAAGTTGTTTCTTCACATGTCTAGTTTGTCCATTACACCTTCTTAGATCTCAAAAGATGTTGTTGCACAACTTGAAAGTTATGAGCTTGAAGAGATAAAAGCCTTAGTTGAGAAGCCACAGTCTGACTTTTTTGTTGGAGTTGATGGTACTATTTGTTTCCGACAATGGTTGTGGATACCTGAGGTTGGGAACCTATGATAGAAGGTTTTGAGTGAAGCCCATGGGTCTAAGTACACCGTACACCCTGGTACTACTAAGATGTACAAGGACTTGCAATGAAGTTTTTGGTGGAAGAACATGAAGAAGGGTATCCCTTTGTTCGTTGCAAAGTGTTTGACTTGTCAACAAGTCAAGATCGAGCATCAACGACCTGGTGGTCTTCTGCATCTGCTTGAGATTCTGAAGTGGAAATGGGAGAATATTACTATGGACTTTGTCACTAGTTTCCCTAAGACCAGGAAGGGCTTTGATGTTGTGTGGGTTGTGATTGATCGACTTACTAAATCTGCTCACTTTTTGCCTTTCAAGTCCACTTACAAGGTTGATGAGATGGCTCAATTGTATGTGGATTGGATCGTTCATCTGCATGCAGTTCCTAAAGTGATAGTATCTGATCGTGACCCAAAGTTCACCTCTCGGTTGCGGAGTCAGATTCAAGCAGAGATGGGTACTGACTTGTGTTTCAGTGTGGCCTATCATCCTCAAACTGATGGTCAATCTGAAAGGACTGTGCAAATTCTGGAAGATCTGATTCGTGCATGTGTTATGGATTGGGGAGGTGTACAGGATAAGTTTCTTACATTAGCAGAGTTTGCTTATAATAATAGCTAACATGCTATTATTGGTATGCCACCTTATGAAGCTTTGTATGGGAGACCTTGTCGTTCTCTGATACACTAGGATGATGTGGGGGGAGGTGCTCTAGTGAAGTCTGATGATATACAGATGATGATAGAGAAGGTTCAATTGATCAAGAAGTGAATGAAAGCTGCTCAAGATCGACAGAAGATTTATGCTGATAAGAAAAGGTCTGATGTGAGTTTCTTAGTAGGTGACTATGCCTTCTTGAAGATCAAGCCTATATGTCTGATTGCAAGATCTAAACTTAAAGGCAAGCTTAGTCCTTGCTATGTTGGACCATTTGAGATCTTGGATAAGGTTGGAGACTATGCATACCGTTTATCTCTCCCTCCTGCCTATAACAAGATCCATAATGTGTTTCATGTCTCTGTGCTGAGAAAGTATGTGAAGGATCCTTCTCATGTACTCTTAATTGATCCTGTGGACATTTAAGAGAATCATACTTATGAAGAGTAACATGTGAAGATTCTTGACTCCCGAGTTAAGTAGTTGAAGAACAAGGGACCGAGTTGGTGAAAGTTTTATGGCAGTATCATGGTTTGGAAGAAACCACTTGGAAGCTTAGAGATGAGATGTTACGTACTCACCCTTCCCTTTTTGTATGAGATTTCAGGGACAAAATCTTTTTTAACATGTGGAGTGTTGTAACGAATTGAAATCCATGTGTAATATTAGTTTAAGCCTTTTTCTAAGCTTTTCTTTCCTTTATGTCCTTGATGTTGAATTAGTGGAAATTATAAAGGTTTGGTGTACATTTGTTCCCAATATTTTACTTTATAAGGAGTAAAGCACAAATACCTCAGTAAAAGTTGTTAATGGGTTTAATTTGTAAAATGTCCACTTAAGAGGGATAAGGATAAAATAAAAATTGATCTAGAAGTTTCTATGACTTTTGTGTGGGAAAAAGAAAGAAAGAGAATCCTAAAAGTGAAGATAATGTGACAATATATGAATTTATTTTCCCATTAAGTGAATATAGGAATAAATTGCCTAAAAATCATAAATGTGGAAGTTAAAAGATAATTCTAAACCCAAATTCATTTCCTTTGAGTATAAGTTTGCTTGGGTAGTAAGTTTCACAACTTTTGAAAAAATTGGTAATTATAATTGAATTAATTGAAAGAAGGACTACGAGATAACTTAAAAATACAAAATAAAGTCTTTAATAACTCCAAAAGTAACAATGGATGCCAAAACGTGTTATACACACTAAAATATGCCTTTGGGTAAATTTTCACTCAATTTGGAGAATATTTGATTAAAAGGTGAAATCGGGAGAGAGAAAGTGTGTAGAACCTTCAATATATTAAATAAATGAACAAAAAAATCCCAACATGTAAAATTGATGGCAAATTCGTATCCAAGGCACTTAATGTGACTTGTGGGTGAAGTTTCATCAAATTTGGAGAATCTTGTAACCACTAATGAAGGAGGAAAGAGAAAATAAGTTTTGATTTATTTAACATATTAAATGTTCTCAAAAGGCAAAACTAATTATATATTCGGATTCCTCATATAAAAAATAGGCTAGGTGTCAAATTTCATTTAATTTGGGGATCATTTGCACCCTCAAATGAGGAGAGAGAAAAAGAGAAATCAATTTAATGCAACACTTTATTTGATTTCAATTTGGATAAGGATTTTTAATTTAATGTGCCATGCGCCTTCCGTGCGATCAGACGACCCCGATTGATTAGTGGACCCGCATCAACGGATCGAACGGCCAAGTGTCCTCACTTATCTAGAGCCTGATCAAGAAACTGACCCATGTATGTGCAAATCTTCAAATTTGGTTTTCTCTTTCTCTACTCCATCTTTTCTCAGGATTTTTGCTACTATACTTTTCTTGTTCGATTCCACATAAGTCTATCCTAAAATTTTATCATTTTGGTGAAGATTCGAGAAAGCCCCAAATCTCACCGCAACGCCCTCTCACCCCATCCTTGCAAACCCTAGAAACCTCACCCTTACCTATAAATACCATACCCGAGGATTGTTGGGTTCCCTTGCAACTCATCCATCCTCTCACTTTCCCTTGTGTTCACATGGTTTATTGTTGATGATCGATTTTTACTCCAAAGTTTGCGGAGCACACCCCTCTCTCTACATGCCACCTCCACTCGAATAGAAGGTACCCTCTAGTATGGTTTGTCTTGCTCTTTCTTTTGGTATGCTGATCTTTGAGTTTGGTTGAGAAATACGAAAATGACCAAAAATCCAAGCTTGCTCCTCGCCGACCATGGCGTGAGCAGCTGGGGAAGAATCCCCATGGTGATTTTATGATTTACCCCCGCACATCGCTCTCTTTCTTTCTTTGAACGCGTGAAGGACATTTCTATCCTTTTGAATCTCATTTTCTCAGCTTTGACCGACACCACTTAAGCACAAACTGCTGACTTGGCTGCCTCCCATTGGGCCAAGTCACTGGCCCGACTGCTCTCTCCCTCTCTTTGTGTTTTGCAATCGCTTTGCCCACGTGGCATGTTTTTATTAACTGATTTTGATAAACTCATAACTAAATATTCCTATGTCCAAAATTAAAAAGAAAATATGTTCCGAACTCGTAAAAACATGATCTTTCTAATAAAAGTAATTCTAAAGGTTGACTTCGAGTTTTATAGAAAGGGATTTTTAGAAAATGAATTAAATAACTAAAAATCACCAAAAATATACTTAAATCTTCATAACTCCAAAATATACAATATTATATGTTTTAATCAGAAAAACCTAACTAAGTTAGTGGTGATAGTTTCAGAGTCAAAATTGAGGTTTTGTTTGAAAAGTCCAACAGTTAGGGTTTCCTTGCCTTTATACATGAGTAAACCCTAATTCATGTTTAAACAATGAAAATAGGGAAATAAGCTTTGGAATCGATTAAAGTAGTGAAGAAGAAGTGATTGGATCTCTTAAGAAAGGTATGTGCTTTCCTTACACCTAAGTTGGGAAAATTTGTAACCCTAACTAGTTTCCCTAACGAGGCTTCCATAAAATCCTAATTTCTCTTTTGACAATTCCTTAGCTATATTTGCCTAAAAACCAGTTTTAATATTTATTTCTTGGGTCTTGTACCCCACTTCCATGTTTATATTTACTTGATGTTTATACTTGCCATAGTTCCTAGCATGTTGATTTTATTAGACTATTGAACTAGTGTAGTGGTACTTTTGTACAATGACCCATAGATAGGGTATGTGTAAATTTGCCCTAGGGAATGTGTTACTCTCCCCAATATAGAATATTTCTAGGTGATTGTAATGTGTTACTCTCCCTTACCTATTGATTGAGGTTAGGTAGGTTCCTCAACCCTACATAGTTTAGGTAGTCAATATTAATCATGCATGCAACCTTTTACTATTTGATTATGGCAAGCATCTATTTACTTATGCCTCATTCTTTTGACTATCTTCATCTTATGATGAAATCTTAGCCTTTATTTCCTTGTAGTTTTCTTTTCTTTTGTCCTTGTTCATTTTCTCTAACACATATCTTGTTTTCTTTTCCTTTTTCTGGGTGCTTTCCCAACCACCCAGGGTTAGATCAAGGTGTAGAAAAAGGCCAAGGTGACCAAGTTTAGGAGTAGTAGATTCAAGTTTTGCTATCAAGGATGACTAGGTTGCTTATTGCTAGATCCTATAGTTTCTTTTTAGTTTTTCCTTTTTTCAAAGAAATTCATGTAGTGAACAAGAGTTCAAAAAACAATGCAATAACTCAGTTTCTTTCTGATGCTATTGACATTTCATATGTATCTGAAACATGCTTATTTACTTGGATTATTATACATACATTCTACAATGTCCATTTTCTTGGAAAAAAAGTGGATGTTTTGTATTTCCTTAGATTTTAGTAAGGAGGTGGTCTTGCCTCTTTATAGGAACACTCACCTGAATACATGAAACTAACAGAGCGTGACTCAAACTGGACCATGCATGCATCTAGTGACAAGACAGTGAAGTAAGAAACACATGATGTGCTCACCTCACCAAGCTAAAACTTAAAGAAGATTCTAAATCTGGCTTGAAAAGTAAAATAGAGGCATAGAGTAAGTAAAAGCATATATATACAAACCAAATAGTATTAGATAAAAGTGATATACATACCTCTATAGAGGTCATCCTCTCTAGCTTTCCTCTCCACCGCTCATAGGACATTCTACTTCTATACCCACCCTAATGATGACAAGTGGGCAAACAAGTATGCAAATGGCCCTAAGGACCAATCAATGTGATAAGCCTATTGAACTGGAAGTGCTCATATACTCAAAACTACAAGGGAAAAAATCAACAAAATCAATCATAATAAACTCTCAAACTGATTAAAGAAAAGGACAAATTATACCACAATCAGACCCATGAAGCCACCACAACTCTTGGTTACCATGACAGTTACCTTCATGGAGAAATTGCTAACCAGGAATCTCCTCAAACATGTCTGTAGGTGGTGTATAAACCTCCACCCAAGTCAAAGGGAAGGAACTACCTCCAATTCAAGAAGATAGGGTAACCAGTCAATCGATCCTCTATTCCCAACATTGTCACTGAAAAGGAAACCAATTATCAACACAAAGAAATACCTTGAATCACAAGGTGGAAAATAAAGGACATCTTGCACCTCAATGCTCCCTCTTGATCGCCCCCAAAGTTGTCTATCAAGCAAACAAAGGATAAATGTCCCATCAAAACCTATCCCAGTGATCTTGACAAACTCACTAATTGTGATGGCCCATTCAAATATTCCTCAAAATAAAATGGAAGGTACCAATCTCTAGATGGAAATGCTCAATCAAAGGGATGAGATAAAGCCTATCGACAACCCTGCTTTGACAAACACTCCCAAGACCAATCTCCTTCAAGAGGGGCAACTCATCATCAACCAACTCAGAGTGTAACATCCCCAACTCATTCCAATGAGTCTTGAGATAAACATTTGAAACCCGGAGTCCCTCAAAGATGGAAGATCCAAACACAGTCAACACCATCGACAAATTTTGATCAAAGGCTGATTTTTTTTATGATGAACAAAGAGAAATAACAAAGTTCAAAGTTTCTAAGATATCTCATCTCCAACTTGCCCAATAATGAACATCCATCCAAAGTATACCTAAGTGCACCACAACTTTCATAATTGGGAGAAGTTCTCCCTGGATCCCAGTCGCACCACCATGAAGGTTCTCTAGAGAAAACAAGGATCATAAGTTCCATACTTCAAGTATGCATCCATCTCCACAACATCTCCAACACATTGCTTATCCACCACGTAATCCTCTTAAGGGACATTCCCCCCCACTCCTGCTAGTTGTGAACTGCCATTTGTAGATCGTCACAATAATGTCAACTTCACACATCAATTCAAAATGGCACAATCGAGCACCAAATGCTTACAAAAAATAATAAAAATAGAAGAATCATGAGTTAAAATATGCATTTAGTCATCTTCAACTTCCAAACCACAAAGAACATTGGGAAACCCAAATTTGAATATCACTATTGAAGTTCAAAATGACCAAAGCAAACATAAAGGGTGAAGGGTGTACCTTCCCTGAGATGAATGGAGTTGAAAAACACTAGAAGAATGTTGCAAAAGTCACTGATTGAAAGCTCCACAACATTGGAGTCATTGCTCGCTGCACCGCTTTGGAACCACTACAAAATGGCACAAACCACAGAGATGACCAATGGAGGAACATTATGATCCACTGTGCCTTATCTCTCTCCTCCAACCACCAATGTAGCTGCTTACTCAGTCGAGTCTTCTTGGTTGCTACCACTACTTGAAAATGAAGGAAGTGAGGGGCATGCTCGACCTCACCTCATTCTCCCCCTTTAAAAAATTATTTTTGCAAATCTTACAAAAAGGTGCCTATATTTTTAGTAGGATTCTAGAATCTTCAAAAGTTCTTAAAATCACATTAAACTAAAAAATGAAAATAAAATGCTAAAAGGTTCATACAAATCAAAATCTCCCTTAAAACAATAGTCAAAATTTGCCTATTTATAAATAACAAATTTCATTGACTATCTAGTGAACCTATACCTCTTCATCTTTTAATCTTCATGGTCCCAAACTATTGGCCTAATACTGAACAATTCTAAGCCTTCATTTTCCAAAATCCAATAGGTCCTGGACTATAACCTAAAACTGGGCCAATCCCATACTTTATCTATTAGTTTGTCTAATCTAGCCTCAAATTTAAATGGTCTTGGATCATGACCTTAAACTGTACCATCACATATATCATGTTCTCTTGAGCAAACAATCAACCAACACATATGGGCCTCAACTAGGATACCTTAAATTGGGAGACTTTTCTAATACCCAACCATATCATGCCATGGGAGCAAACAATTAACCATTACAATCATTGGTCTTAGCTATGCCACCTTGAAATGGGGAAGTTGTCTGGTACCCAATCTCATCCGTATTGAGTTATCAGAGTCATGGTTTGGATAGGTAGACTCACCACAATCTTCGCCTTTTTAGGGTTGTGCTTCAGACCCTAAATTAGTCCACTCCTCTATGTATCCCAATTGACCTAACTCACTCAAATATTTAATTATATAAATATAAAAATAGAAAAATACAAAAAGGGAAAAGAAAGATAGAGAGAGACGATAACCTTTTAATATCTTTTCACCCAATCAGGTAGTCACCATGATTATCCATGATCATAAACTCTTGGTTTTAATGACTTTTGACAAAGATATATCCCAATCACTTTTCACATCCACCTTTTCTCACTAAGTCACAATTTAGTGAGTTAGACATACATATGTAAGAGCTTGAGATATGATAAAGTCAGAATTCTAGGGAAATGAATGATTGCTCAGATATAGGTAAAAGCCTTGGACAAAAGGCTACACTTATTTTGGAAAATTATACGTGCCTGATCGTATTATATTTATGGATGATCATTTTGTCATCCCATCCTTAGAAGGAAAATACATCACCTACGCCTTCCACCATTCACAAAACTTATCAGAACATCTTTGATGAGTTTCACCTTTTTGGTTTTTTGTGATAAAAAAATAGGGGTCAAATTTCTCTACAGTTCTCACTCTTATCTTGAACCTTATCTCGAGAGAGGCAGACCCTCGACACCACATTTTTACTCATTCAATGAAAATTTAAAATAATGTTAGTTCTCTTGCTAATGATGTGCTTCATTCTGTTTCCCCACATTTCTTACATTTATCCCCATTTTCCATATTGTTCTACCTATTTGATTCGGTCATTTTCACTCAGTTGGGGTTTTTTTATACAAAATATGCTCTTCTTTTGAGCTCAAGTGCAAATTGCCCTTCACTCTGCTTCTTATAAGTCCTTTTATACAAAACTGTCCAATTGGATTATATTGAATATAATATCTCCCTTTTTCCCAATAGATGTCTAATTACCTTTGACCTCACAATAAATCCATATTTTTATAATGAAGAATAATCCTCAATTTATGCAACTTCACCTTCTTTCGTTATTTTAGTTGAGCTCTATTCAAATTTTGTGTTGCATTGATTTAGTCTGACCTTTCTCTAGAATATTCCTGATATATCTAGAAAATTAGAAAAGAGATTCAAGATTTATCAAGTTGGGCCACTTGGTGGTTCACATCAATCCACCATGCGACACATGAAAGATCAACACGGTCTGTAGTGTGCCCTAGTGGCACATCGCCACAATCCACCACCACTCTATAATCATCCATCAAGATCCCTAAACCCTAATTCTAGCCTATAAACAGACCCCCATATCCACTGTAATATTCTAGGTCCCTTTTTGATTATCCTAAAGCAAGATGATCAACTAACCTTTCTTTATTTTATGTATAACTCGTGTTTAGAAGATCCTTCCTCAAACAAAACAATTTTATTAGCGCCTTACTGTTGAATAACAATAATCATGTTAAAACTATCTTAACTGCTATCAAATGTCTATAAATGCTTCAATCAAATCATAGCGGCTTATCTATCTATCTATCTATCTATCTATCTATCTATCTATCTATCTATCTGTCTGTCTGTCTGTATATGTCTGTCTATCTATCTGTCTGTCTGTCTGTCTATTTATCTATCTATCTATCTATCTATCTATCTATCTATCTATCTGAAATACCATGCTATTGTGTGATCTATCCCACACCCAGAAAACTAGAATCTTTAGTGCAATGATGGGAAAACCATGACCATCCTAAGCCCCAAAGATCCACAAGCATAAAAAAACACTTTTATTACTTTCTTCTCTCTTTTGTTCCCTTTAACCCAATTTGAAACCATTCTAACTCGAGAACACTTTATTTATGTATTTTATTTGATCGTTGACATACATGAAGAGGGACAAATGTTGTTTAGTGATTACAAAGAACAATTAAGTAATATCTACCATAAACACAACAACAAATTAGATCTAATGAGTTAACTAGTTTTCTTTCCTTTGTTTCTCTCTTTTTCCTCCATTTTTGTTCTCTAGTATAGTTTTGATGGTTATGATGTCCTTTTCATTATCTGTCCTCGCTCTCCTACACACTACTTTTATTATCTTTATCTCCTTTTATTTCAATTTTTATACCAAACTCAATCTTATGGAGAAGACACCACTTTTGTAACCTCAACAGTTATTTTTATATTTTTAATAATAATGACATCACATCAAAACAAACTCACCCTTTCTAGTATTATAGATAACAGATTGCAAAAATAAAAGTTTTTTGTTTTAAACTTTGCCCGCCTGTCGCCTCCTACAATTAGGCCAATGCAGTGCCGCTGTATAGCTTGGTGGCTGTATGTCTGTGCCAAATGATACAGTTTTTTTTTTCGGCGTGAGATCGAGCGTCTGATGCTGAGAGCGCTGCCGCCAAGGAGCCGCCGTCGCAGCTGTACTAGTTAAACCGTCACAGACGAACTACGCTTCGCGGCTGCTTCCAATTTTGGTCGGGGATGCCGGACCGTTGATGATACCACCGCCCTTCACACTTGAAGCTAATTTACTTAAGGAGGCCTTTCGAAGCTCAAATGGTTCTTCAGATTCCCTATGCACCGGAATCTGGTCGGGGAGGTAACTAAATTCTTCACTCAACCCTCGGCCCTGTGTTTGCTGGGCAAAGCCAGTCGATTCGGCCATGCTAAATGTTACCACATCCCTACCTTTTTCCTGTTTGTAGCAGATTCGTCAAGCAGAGAGGCTCCCGCTAGGAGCTTCATCAGCAAACTTTACAGTAGCGTCACGAAAGGGCTCCCTTTTGCAGAACCGGTTCCGGCTCTGAGGGCAGATGAGGCCGATGTGGTGGGATGACGAGCTTCCAATAGGCTCATTTTTTCCCTCTTGAATTCGATTCTTAGGTTTTATTCTGGGAAGCGAATTACATTCAGGACTGCCACTTCTTTACTTGCAACGCTTATGTGTGTGCTTGAATGCTTTTAGGTGCGAGGAATCCTGCAAATGCTGCAAGGGTTTACCAGCTCCTTGTTTTATTGGGATGGTGACTCGCGACAGTTTGTCATGAAGAATGGGCTTTACATGTCCCACCTTTCTTATCGTAGCTTCTATAATTTTCTTGATCCGTTCCTGCAAGCTGCAAATTGTTTAAATTTGGTGGAAATCCTAGTGGATGAAGTGGATTCCTCAAAAGAGGTTCCTCCTACAGTGCGGGCCTTCTGTGGGTGTGTCTCCACGTGGTTGAAGGTGAATATAATTAATACCCATTAGGGATGATGTCAATTCATATTCTTTTGGCACACTCATTTATGTCCTAAATCTGAAAATGTTGTCTTCTCCACGTTTGTGCTAAGAGGTTGAGAGATATTGCTTTGAAGAAAGAAGAGGAAGTTGTTGGAGGCACTTCTGAATCTTCTACCACGATTTTGAGCCTAGTAAACTCGTTGTCAAGGTTTGAAACCCAAACCACTGATCATATGCTAAATTTCTGCCACTTCGTTGACTGAATAGACTGCATTATGTATGTTTCATTATTTGCCATTCATATTGGCTGTATAAAAAGAACATATCTGAATTAGCTCCCATTCACATGGATTTTATCCACCCACAACCGATACGATAACGATACGTCATCTATGATTGTGTGAAACAGTAAATCATATGTGACCATAAAATATCCTGCATTATTTGGCTATTCAACTCAATGACTACTCTTGCTAAGACCTTACTTTATCTATTGGAATTCAGTTAGAATGTTTCCAACTTGCGCTGGCTTTGCTTTTCTTCATCTACCATCCATGTTGGTGTATCCAGAGTAAGTATCTCAATGTACAGTTCACAAGCTACCAAATCTGTGGACGCTTGTGCTTAAAAATGGGAGGTTGGTGGTTGTTAGGAAGAAGTGAATCGCAAACCCTTCATGTAAGATTCACCTCTTTGTCGAGCTAACATGTATGGAAATGGATGCTTGTGGAGGAATTATTGGAAATTTGGAACTTCCAACATATTTTCATCAAAGATATTATCAGGAAATCAGTTATGCTACAAAAATTTAAGGAAAACATTTTTTTTAACTTCTTCTATATCTGAGGGATGTTCTTGGCATTAGCTTGCAAATTTCAAATGAAAAGCCTGGGAGCTGGAGCTAGAGATTTCATCAGGGGGCCTTGCATGTGATCGCTTGCCTTGTTGCCTGAAGAGAATGTTGGGGACTTCAGCCCCCACCCATCCATCAAAGTTGAATTTCCGTACTCTTAATAAACGTAGCATGTTTACTGTGTGACATTTCGATGGAAGTGGGCTGGCGTGAATGTGGACGCTAGCTCATGCGAGATATTGCAATATATCTCTGAACTTTCACATGTTTATGTCAAAAAGTTGCACACAAACTCCAATCACACATTCTTTGTGCGTGTTGGTCACTCCAAATTCGAGTCCTAATATTCTGAAAGATGTCTATTAATTTTGAACAACACTAGGATACTTGCACAATCCACCTCTGAATTTAGTTAACTTTTCAATTCTTTTTTGGTGCTTCTTTCATTTTATTTTATGTTTATTTATGCAGTTAAGATGTCAGTAAATACGAGGCATACATACAGAGGAGAGAGGTAGATGGTTAGAAGAAATTCTGACCTAAATACCGATCACAACAAGTCATGTATGATATATGAAGAGCCAACTGATATCTAAATTAGTAAGATTTGTTGGAGTTCTTATCATCATCTTCTAAGCCTCAATCCCAACCTTGTCGGCTACATAGATCCTTCTTTTCCAATCAGCTTTGTTATGGGCCATTTGTTGCAGTTCTTAATCATTACATAATTACATTGAACCTCTGTAAAAAATCCTTATATAATAAGTGCCAGCAGAAATATAATTATTAGTATATATATTTTACAGGGTTTATTTTTATTATTGTGTTATGGGCTTTAGACTTGTCTTGTCTATCAACCTCTTATTTTTATCCCATATTGCTTGTCTTTGCTTTATTCTTTACTCTCTTGTCCTATAAAAGAGAGACCTCTGTAATTATTTTACTCATCTAATAAGAATTCCTTTATTATTTTAGATGGTATCAGAGCAACTTGGTCCTCCTTAAGCCCTCCCCACCCTAACCCTAACCCATAACCCTAGCTAGCCGCCACTCCTCTCTTCCCCTTTTCCCTTTGCTGCCCCCCCAGTCTACGCCTAGGCCTGCCCCTCCTTTCCCTCTCCCCACCACCGCCGCCCCCTATCCCTCTCCCCACCAACCCGTCGCCACCCCCACCATCTCCTAGCCCCACCGCCAACCCCTCCTTCCTCCAACCAGACTGCCGCCACCCCTCCTACTCCAAACAGCCCGCTACTGTCTCCTTTCCTCCCTCCCCTCTTCCACACCACAAGCCCCTCCACCCATCAGCCATCTCTCCCTCCGGCTAGCCACCCCAATCACTCCTCTTCCCCGCTACTCTCTGGACGTCTCCGACAATTTTCTAATTATTGCACTTTGACGAGTTAATCGGTTTTTGCTCACTGCCTGCCTATGTCTCATGGTAACTCTTCCTCCATGTTGGCGTATGTTTTCTGTCTCTTCTGTTGCCCCTGCGTGGGTTTCTGAGATCCGATGCTTCAAATCTCCTGTTGCTATCTTCTGCCCCTGTGCGGGTGTTACTAGCTCTTGCTTGAAGTCTACCACTGCCCATGTGATTAGGTTTCTGCTGCTATTTTCTGCTGACTGCTACGTCTACCTCCTGCCTGCTTCTGCGTCTTGCATACTACGTGACTCATGGTGATCCACTCTGAAATCTGTGCGTCACTACTGTCAAGTTGGATGGATCCAACTATCACACCTGGGCTGCTTCTTTCGAGCTTTATGTTAAGGCTCAAGGAAGCTACTCCCATCTTTCTATTGATGGCCCGACTGCTTCTGCTGCAGCTTCTGATGATAAAAGAAAGCAAGCATATTATTTGTGGACAAAGGAGGACTCCGGTGTTATGACCTGGATGGTCAACAATGCTGAACCTAAGATCAACCAATCTCTTCTACGACTTCAGACGACTAAGGACATCTGGGATCAACTTTCTCACGTGTACTCATCAACGAAATCCGAAGAAAGTGTTTGAAATCTTCAAACACTTGGCCAAGGAGTACACTAATACTGATTCTATGGAGAACTACTACAATCAATGCTGTGCGCACTGGGTTGAATTCGAGATCTGCCACCCGCTCATTGCTGATATTAAGGAAATCCAACGACAATGCAACGAGCTTCAACTCGTTCAGTTCCTTGCTGGGTTATCACCCTCCTTTACTGGTGTTGTTGATAAGATCCTATCCAGTGATCCTCTGCCTACCTTGAGAGATGTTCTCAAACGCGTACATCACTTATCCTCTGTCTCTCAAGTTTCCCCTGATTCCTTTGATGAAGCTGCACTTGCCATTAGATCTGGTGATTCTTTCTGTGGTCGTGGCTGCAGTCGTAGGCATGGTTGAGGATGCTCTACTATTAGACTTGGTCGTGAATCTTACTCGTCTCGCTCTGACTCTTCCTCTACTGAACAACGCTACTGCAACTTCTGCAAACGAACAAATCATATTGAAGGACGCTGCTGGATCAAGCATGGCAAACCTGCTTGGGCAAATCAAGTCACGTCAGACCAGCCCGACACTGCTGCATCCTCATCTGCCCCACCTTCTGCGGAATGGATCCACCTCCAAGCTCGACTGGCTTCCTCCACCGATACCTCTATTGATGACAGTTCTGCTCTCATGGCACAGTCTGATAAAAATACATGGGTGATCGACTCCGGTGCCACCTCCCATATAATTGGAAATCATACTTTATTTTCTAACCTACATTAAACCTCTGCTATTCCGCCTGTTACTCTTACTGACGGTTCTCAAACACCGATTTCTAGAATTGAGAATATCTACACTCCTGGTCGTCTTTTATTACATTCAACAATATATGTTCCTAAATTCCCAATAAATCTGTTATCTGTGAGTAGATCTGTTAGGAGCCTACGGTGCTCCATAACTTTTGACCCGGATGGTGTTATATTTCAGGATCTGCGTACGAAGATGAAGATTGGTTTGGGCCATGAGGGACTAGACGTCTTATACTACCTAGACACGCCGAAGACTGCTGCACTACTGACTACTTCTGTAACCGGCCTCCAGTGGCACTATCGTTTGGGACACCCTTCACCGGCTAAGTTGAAGCACTTACTGCCTGATATTTCTGAGTCAGTTTTTCACTGTGAAACATGGCAACTGGGCAAACAGACTAGATCTAGTTTTACCAAAAAAATTGTATTGGCTCAAAACATCCGTTTGATATAGTACATGCTAACATTTTGGGCCCTTGTTCTGTTTCCAGTATTTCAGGTTTTCGGTACTTTATGAATTTTATTGATGATTTCTCTTGAACTACCTGGTTATTTTTGTTAAAAGACAGATCCAAATGCACTGAAGAGGTCGCATCGTGTTGTGCAGTCATGGAGTCCCCGGACCCAGTTGGCTTTTTAGATGCTTGTATATAAGCTGCTCATATTCTACTGAAGAAATGGCAATGGAGGAGTTATCTACAGGTTGTGCAATATGGGCAATGCCTGATTCACATCCTTGTCTGTAGGGATGACCATGCTTATGGTAAAAATTCTAAAGATGACCCAATTTGTTGTAGAAAGTACGTTGTAGAAAGTACACTTTGGTATGAGAGCATGTTCACGTCCTCGACCTCATGCTACAACATCCATGGTCAACTGCGAGCCTGCTAGAATGGCTGAGCTGTGTGTGGGTGGGCATTTGATTGTTGTAGATGAGAGCACACATCCTTCAAGGTGGAAAACTGATATTCCACTAAGATAACACTACAAACAGAAGCAAAGATTGAATATAGACTGTTGAGGAATTTTGCAGTGATGAGGCATGCACACTCCTTGGTCTGTTCATCAGAGGTGATGGGTCGGAAGAAGTTGAGTTGCTATGACAAGGCGATGATGACGTCATATTATTCATCCAATGAATTGTCATTGTTCAACAAAGAGCTTATTTCAGATCTTATTGACGCGCATCACATTCTTTTCCTAAGTTAAGTGGTGGCAAATAGCTTTCCACAAGTCTTTGACGCTCTTGTGAAACATGTACTTGGAGGCGATGGAGAGCTCCATATTGTTCCATTGCCAATTCATTGAGAAGGTTGTCTTATAGATGCACATCACGTTCTTTCCCTCAGTGGAGTGGTGGCGAACAACTGCCCACAAGTCTTGGTGTTCTTGTAAATCATGTACTTGGAAGCAATGAAGGGCTCCTTATTGTTCCACAACCAATTCTTGACTTGGCTTTTCCTTGTCTCCCCTTGGGGGCGCCCTCAACATGCTTCTCTAAGAACTGAAACTTATTGTTGGATTCAAGAATGATGTAGATTGAATTCATTCAGAGTAGTTAGTTGTCTCCATTTAATTTGAAAATGGAAGTCGAAACACTGTCGCTGTAGACGATCATCTGAGGTGGATCTTTTTGTCAGACATGATT
This sequence comes from Alisma plantago-aquatica, assembly GCA_963693085.1. Classification (NCBI taxonomy): domain Eukaryota; kingdom Viridiplantae; phylum Streptophyta; class Magnoliopsida; order Alismatales; family Alismataceae; genus Alisma; species Alisma plantago-aquatica. The sequence continues at coordinate 272,936,229 of OY856413.1, forward strand.
AGAGAAGGATCTCACCAATAGGGTAGCGGAGGATGACAATATAAGGAACATCGGTAAGATGCACGATGATGAGAAAAAGCCGATAAGATGCGTGGCTATGCACTATCAAAGGAAGGAAGCGGTGGATGACTATATAAGGATCACCAATAAGGTGCAGGATGATGAGAAAAATGCCGATAAGATGTGTGGCTAAGCACAATCACATGAAGCACTGTAATAGGAATAACGAGAGAGTCCTTGACTTAGAAGCACTCACCCATGTACGTAGGAAAGGTACATGGAGAGGTAGAGGTGACGAGGGGGAACTGCTGTTCGATTATAACAATTTAGTAAATCACCACAACCATGCCGCAATCAACGAGATGTTGTTACGTTACCATTGGGGACGGAGAGGTGGTGGTGCCATTGGGGCTCCCTTAGAGGCTGTTGTGCTGCTTGCACACCCGTTAAGGGGCTATGGCTGCACCTTTTATCGGGCTTTGCCTGCAGCTGCCTGGTGCACTTGCTACCCGACACGATGGCTGCCTAGTGGCGCCGCTGTTGCGCTAGAAGGGGGAGGGGAGGAGAGGCGGCGACAATGGCTCTCAGATTGTTGCTGTTGCTTCTTTTGAAACCTTGAGAATTTTAAAAGTTGCTCTGGTGCCATGTGATTTGATTAAAAGTAGTTTGATTAAACCAAATTGAATTACAATGAGTCCTATATATAGACTCGACTAAGGTACGGTGTAGATGTGGAGCATTATAAGATATGGACGTGTGCCGTCTTTCTATATTATGAAAAGAGAGAACTCACTCCTATAAATAGGAGGAGACAGTGTAGGGAAGCAAACAGAAAACCCTAATGAGCCTCTTATAGAAAGGCCCATGCAAGATACTTAAGTAAGAAAGACATAAAACATGAAATAAAAGACAACAACTCTATTTCTCAATACTCCCCCTCAACTTGGAGCATAGATGTCTATCATGCCCAACTTGCAACACAGTTCCTCAACTCTCTTGCAAAGAGAGGCTTAGTAAATATATTTGCTGTTTGCTCATGTAATGGAAGGAAAGGAGTAGTAATCTTCTTATCCAGTACATCATCTCAGAGAAAGTGGGGCAGTTGACTTCAACATGCTTGGTCCCCTCATGAAAGACATGGTTACTAGCAATGAAGGTAGCAACACGATTATCTTAATACATTGGGATAACATAAGTGATAGGAAATCCAAAGTCTGCAAGAATGGATTTAACCCATAACAACTCTCAAGTAGTATGTGCCATTACACAGTACTCAAGACTCTGCACTAGATCTGGCAACAACATTTTGTTTCTTCAAGTAACTAGATTACCTCTGACGAAGGTATAGTAACCAGAAGTGGATTTCCTGTCAGACTTACACCCTGCATAATTAACATCAGAATATTTAGTGACATTAAGATGTCCATTTCTTTTATTAAACAATCCTGGTGCTTTCTTCAAATATTTCAAGACATGACATGCTTCCTCCTAGTGACACTGTCTAGGGCAATCCATAAATTGACTGAGAACTCCAACAACAAAGCGGAAAGATATCAAGCCTAGTAACAATGAGATATAGAAGGTACCAACCAGACGCTTGCATCAATATTTATCTTCTAAGGGTTGAGAGGATTCAACCCATAGATCATGTGTTTGATCCATAGTCGAGATTGTAGGTTGACAACTCAACATTCTAATTTCAGTCAACAAGTCTAGAGTATACTTTTTTGAGATAGAGATACTTCATATTTGTTGTGTGTGACTTTAATGCCCAGAAAATACCGAAGACGTCCAAGGTCTTTGGTTACAAAGTGCTCCATAAGATATTTCTTTGTATTGTTATTCCTTGTGGTATCACTACAATATAAAATGATATCATCCACATACACAATGAGAATAATAATTCCAGAAGTAGTAGTCTTAATAAATACCGAATGATCACACTGAGACCTTGTAAAATCAAATTTATGTAGTGTAAAGGAGAATTTGTCAAACCATGCTCAGGGACTCTGCTTGAGACCATAAATAGCCTTCTTAAGAAGGCAAACTTTGCGAGTACTCTCCCCCTGAGCAACATAACCTGGAGGTTGCGACATATAGACAGTCTCCTACAAATCACCATATAGAAAGACATTCTTGACATCCAACTGATGCAAATGCCATCCTTGGTTGATGACAACAGAAATAAGAATGCGTACAGAATTAAAACGAGCAACAAGAGAAAAAGTTTCAAAGTAATCAACCCCAAATTCCTGTGTGTATTTGTTAGCAACCAATCTAGCCTTCAGACGTTCAACTGTCCCATCTAGCAAATATTTAACAGTAAACACCCAACGACAATCAACAAGATTGCTACCCGTAGGAAGATCAACAAGTTCCCATGTCCCATGGGATTGAAGAGCATCCATCTCATCCATAGCCTGTGTCTAGCCAGGGTGTAGGAGTACCTCCTGAATATTCTTTGGAATTGAAAAAGCTAATAAATCAACAATAAATTTAGCCATTGAAGCATTCAAATGGTCTGTAGAAACATGTTGAGAAATGCAATACTTGGCACCAGACCGCTGTCCTTTCCGTAAGGATCCAAATCAGAAATAGGAATAGAAGCAGTAGAATTACCATCATCTTGTGGTGGATCATCAATCTCAGGAGAGGTCGTAGTAGGGGATAATGTAGGTAGAGGTCTTTTATTTTGCCGCTCATACACTTTTAGAACAGGATTAGAAGGTTCATTTAAGGGAGGTACATCGGGAAGAGGAAGTGACACATGAGGAAGAGGCACTTGTTTACTAGGTTCAGAAAAGAACGATGTAATTTAAAAAAAAGTGATGTACACACTAACATACAACCGGATCAAAACATTTATATAACTTTTATGTTTGAGAATAGCCAAGGAAACAATAACAAAAAGCTCGTGGAGATAGTTTACCTCTCCCAGGTTGGTGATTGTGAACAAAACATAGGCAACCAAAAATTTTGGTGGTAGGGCAAAAAATGGTTCATGGGGGTCGAGAAATCGGTAGGGAATTTTATTTTGTAAAATAGAGGAGGGCATTCGGTTGATGAGGTAATTTGCTAAAAGAATGGCATCAACCCAATAAAACTTAGGAACTTTCATTTCAATTAGAAGTGTAGGGGCTACATCAAGTAGATGTTTGTTTTTCCTTTCAGCTACACTATTTTGCTATGGACTATAGGGACAAGAGGTTTGATGAACAATTCTTTTGGAGATGCAAATCTTTTGAAAACCATGTTGCACATATTCAGAGACATTATTAGTGCGAGCAAATTTAGTAGCAGCAGAAAATTGAGTCTTTATTTCATTCAATAATTTGGAGAAAACATGTAAAATTTCAGAACGATCTTTCAAAAACTAGTCATCAATAAAGGTTACAGAATATCACACTAGTATGTTAGTGTCTATTTACTTAAGTGTTTTAGTCTTTTAATTAAGTCATTTAGTCTATTTGTAATATGGGCGCAAGTGTGTCCTTGGCCCATTAGGGTTTGAGTTGTGTCTGTATGCTTCCCCCTTATCCTATTTATAGGAAAGGGTGGTTGCCTCCTTTCTATTAAGCAATAAGAAAAACCTACACGAGGGGATCTTCCCCACTCATATGGTTTTCTACATGGTATCAGAGCAGCCCATCCTGTGCCGCCCCCAACCCTAAGAGAGAGCACAAAGGAGAGATGCCTCCCCTTACGGGCTGCCGCCGCCGCTAGGCTGCCCGTAGGGATTTCCCGTCCTTGCCTCTTGTTGGAGCCGTCTCCATCTTCAACAACAACAACAAAAATCATCTTATAAAGTTGCTGGATCCAGATCTACAAGGGCTGCCATGCCTCCATCAGCCTTGCTTGCTAATGAAGCCGTCGCTATCCTATTCGCCGCCATCATCATAGATCTACACCACCTTCCATGTTGCCGCCGCTGCCCTACCTCATCCATGCATCCACCCCTATTGAGATCTACTCCTAAATCAAAGAAAAGATCTCCTATTTCCGTTAATATTGAGGATCCATCATCCTCTACTGCTTTGGTGGAGATCCGGAAGGATTTTCCCCTCTTTTGCTGTTGCTGCTGGTCGCCACTGACACGACGTGTAGGCGGTGTTCTGATTCTTTGCGACTTCGTTCGCTGGTTTTGGACACGACGTGTTCGGTGATTCGCCGGTGTGAGACACGACGTGTCCTTTGACACATCATGTTGCATGCTTCTGCCCCGAGCTTCTGTCAACTGACACGGCGTATCCTTTCAACGACGTGATGTGTCGTCGGCTTTTGCTGCCGCTGACTGCTGCTACTATCTACCAGACAAGGCGTGTCTCTTCATTGACACGACGTGTCGGCTGCTATCCATTGCTACTTGTTGGCATGCTACAATGATTCTATCATATGGCAGAGGTATCTATACATGGCGTGTTCCTTCTTTCTCTTACTAGCAACAATTATTTCCCATTTTCAACATTTTAATAATTTTGTTTACACCCCCGGTCTTCCAACCCTACATAACTTTGTTGCCTACCTTCTCAATACTTTCCTACTCCCCCCATATACACTACATATTTATGCTAATCAGATCCATTTTTTTAGCCTAATCAGATTTTTGGATTTGTTGCCCTACGAGATAAACAAATCCCCTTTTCGGGTCGGACAGAGATCCATTTATTTTTCTACCAGGATCTACCTAATCAGGTCATTTTGCATCTTGACTCGCATTATCGATTACCTCCTCCACATATATGCCTACACCACCCTACCTCTTACCTCTACCATTGTTTTTGACTCCACTCCAACCACTCTCTTGATTCTTTTTGTGGTTGGCGTGAGGGGGAGAACAGAGGATGAAGAGTAGAGGGAAGAGATGAGATGGAGGAGAGATGAAGAGAAAAATGAAGAAGAATTTAGTAATGTTGCTACACGGATCTTCATGCCACATTTACAGCTGCTATATGGATCCTTTTGCTACTATATTGTTCCTATTACTTCTATATGGATCCGTCTATTGTTATGTGGATTGTTCATGATTGTGTTGTTGCGATATGGAGATTTCTACTGCTATTATTGCTTATTCATCATCTACCTTGACTGCTGCTATGAAGTTACATATTGGGACGTCATTGTTGCTACTTGTGCTATGATTAACATATTTTACTTGTTGCTTTGTGCTTTTGCACTATCTGTTGTCCGTGCTCTGTTTTGCACGTCGACTGTCTACTATGGACCAACACTCTCTGGACTTTGATGCCTACTACTGTAATAGATACTTTATGAAGAGGGAAGATGATGAAAACCTTTTGTTGCTGACTTTACATGGAGCTTCGTCTACATTGCATATTGGAGTTATTTATTTGCTTGCTACTTTGTACACTGGTCTTTTATCCGCCTACGTCGTCAACTTTTGCTTCTATGTGCCAACATTCCTTGGCTTGTCCGTTCTTTACGCACATTGACTCTCTACTTGTTCGTGCTTTGTTTGCACGTTGACTACTGCTGCTTCTTGTGACCTAACACTCTCTAGGACCTATGATCCAACACTCTCTAGGACCTATGATCCAACACTCTCTAGGACCTATGATCCAACACTCTCTGGTTACTACTACGACGACTGTGATGAAGATCCATGGTGCCTATCCACTATTCTTTTTGTTGCTCCAGATGCCACTATGATGATCAAGAACCTCTATGCCTGCCGAAATATCTGATGCTTTGGAGTATCTACTTCAGGGGGAGTCTTTGAGTTTTTGAGTGCTTGAGTGACTGATTGTAACATTGAGGGGGAGAAATTCTTGTATGAGCTTGGTTATCTTTTTATTATGTTTAGTCTGTCTGTCTGTTTGCAAGATGACTTGGGATTCTCCCAAGCTCCAGCTTAAGGGGGAGTGTTAGAGTGTCTATTTACTTAAGTGTTTTAGTCTTTTACTTAAGTCATTTAGTCTGTTTGTAATATGGGCCCAAGTGTGTCCTTGGCCCATTGGGGTTTGAGTTGTGTCTGTATGCTTCCCCCTTATCCTATTTATAGGAAAGGGTGGCTGCCTCCTTTCTATCAAGCAATAAGGAAAATCTACACGAGGGGATCTTCCCCACTCATATCGTTTTCCACACAGTACGATTACCAATACGACATGGTCCCCAAACATCCGAATGAACTAAATAAAACAAGGTTGGACTCCTGTTGTTACGACGAGGAGAAAACACAGAGCGATGGTGTTTTCCAAGTTGAGAACACTGACATGTAAAATTTTCAGAATACAAATTGGGAAACAAAGACATGAACTTGATGGAAGAAGGATGACCAAGCCTCATGTGCCATTGATAAAGAGAGGTGGACTGGGCCACAAGTGCAGTAATAGGTGAAGTTGACGAAGTCTGTAGATAGTACAAACCATCTCCACCTTTATATCCCCCATCAATTGTCTTCTTCGTCCTGAGATCCTGCATGTAGACAATGTAAGGAAAGAAAGTTACATGCAGTTTAAAAACTTGGTAATTTTATTGATAGACATCAGGTTCAAAGAAAATCTGGGCATAAATAAAACTGATATAAGAAGGGTGTTATCAACATCCCCTATTCCAGTGACCAGAGAAGTAGATCCATCCGCCAGTAGCACAGGAGGATGATTTGTGGATTTCTTTAGGTAAGTGAAGAGACTTTTATTACCGGTCATATGGGTTGTAGCACCAGAATCAACAATCTAATCTTCTTTTGTCGAAGAGGAAGCAACTTGAGGACAAGAAGGATCACTTTAGTGTTGAGCAATATTTGCCTGAGGCGTGGTAGTAAGAGCAGAGACGGTTTTGATTAGCTTGTCAAGGTCACATGAATTTAATGGTACCATCTGAGGAGCAGTTCCCACCGGAGGCAAATGTTGGAAGAAGCATGGTAAGCCAGAATGGGCTAACCAAGTCTCTACTACAGATGTTGATGGAGACTCTGAAGAGAAGAGGACCCTCTTCTAGGAGACTAATGACAAGTTGTCCCTCTTCCACCATTGTTGAGATCTCTGCCCCGCCCACGAGTAGGATTACCACGCCCTCGTCTAGCAACAACCAGTGAATTAAAAAACGGCCAGGCGGGCCGCTTAAGCGCCCATGACCCCCAGCCGCTTGATTTTGCCATTAATCGCCCGCTTAATCATTTTGAACAAAATCGCCCGCTTTTTGCCCGCCTCACCTGCTTTTTCCCGCTTTTTTCCCACTTTTTGCCTGCTTTTTTCCCGCTTTTGTTTAAAAATCCTAATGTAAGCATCTAACATTAATTAATTACATAGCCAAGTAGTGTTGACTATAATATATTACATAGCCAAGTAGTGTTGACTATAATATACGAAACTTGTATGCATTAAATGTTCTATGATATAGCTAGTCCTAATTTAGAATGCATACTTTGTGTGTAAGCTGTAATAATTGGGTACTGCTGTAATGCATCTAAGTAAATATCCTATTGCTCTATTATACTAGTAATGCATGATTAGTTTTACTGATTTCCTTGCTGCTTTCAGTGATTAATGATTGGTACTGCTGGTTAGTATTACTTTAGTGATTACTTTAATTCAATGATTTGTTGGCTAAATTGGACATTATGTTAATCCCTTTGTTTTGATAATGACAAACATTTCATTCTTGTGGTTTTAACGTGCTATTTGAGTATTTCAGGAACAAGCATATAAGGTGGTGGATAACAAAGACTTGGAAGAACAATTTGATAAAATCACTTTATTTTCATGATTGTAATCAAATGTAAATGCTTGTACAAGTATATAATGTACAAGTAATTAGATATCATGTAAATCAAGCGTTTAGATCTTCCCTATCCACTCACAACACTTAGATAGGTCTTTCCCCAAGATAGTATCACAATTGCACATTGATACACACACTTAGTAAATGAATACATTGAGTCAGTAATATTCTCGGTCGACAAATCGTCGATCGAGAAAATATCGGTCGACAAAAACTTCGACCGAGAAACTCTCGGTCGACAAAATCTTCGATCGAGAATAGACCCTACTAGCCGTTAGACCCAGCAGACAAGGTGGTTGGGAGTTGGAAATGAACGTTGTAAACACTTGCTCCAGGAAGTCCCTCGGTCGACAAATCTTCGACCGAGAAGGACTCTCGGTCGACAAATCTTCGACCGAGAAGAGTTCTGTCTGCACTTTTCAGGGTCAATTAACTAGCCGTTGCAAATGCAATTAGTGGACACATAACGGCTAGTTGAGCACTAAGAACCCCCTAGAAAGTGTCTAGAACGTCCTTACGCACTTGTAGGTCATTTCTATAAATAGGACATGCCTTAGGACACCTAATAAACACCTAAGCTACACTTGTGCTATACTTGAGCTTGAATACTCATTGGCAATCTGTTTTGAGCAATAGAGCAATTCCAACATTGGCTATTCATTCCCATTGCTCTAATTTCGTGTCCTATAGGCTAGCATCTCCTTTCCACAACACTTACACTTCTACACTCATTGGTTAGGAGATCAATACGCTTGATATAGGCAAATCAAGCCTTGTGCTTAAAAGGATAAGTTGTAATTTCTGTTTTCCTTCTTGTTCCTTTTATTCTTTGTATTCTCCTTGCTACTCCTAGGGTTGGAGGCTGCAGATTGGAGAAGGTTCTTCTCGGAGGAGAAGGTGGACTTCAAGCTACTTCAAAAGGCTATCGCAACGGGAAGCTACTTCAAGAAGGCTATTGCAACGGGAAGCTACTTCAGGAGGAAGGCTGCTTCAAGGTTGGTGCAATTACTTCTAGGTGAAGGCTGCTTCAAGGTTGGTGCGATTACTTCTAGGTGAAGGCTGCTTGAAGGGTTTAGGGAGAGAATTGTAATTTTATGTAAAGTCCTTGCGAGGTAATAAAATTAAATTCTTTCCAAATCCCGGTTGGGTAAGCAACCGGGTAGTGGACTGACAACTTTAGTATTTGCTAAAGTTGGAACCACTCTAAATCCTTGTCCCCTTGTCCAATATTCTTGTGGTTGATTGTTTGAGTTAAATAATTGTTAAAATTATTTTAAAACTCTATTCACCCCCCCTCTAGTGTTTTTCATGATTCATAGTTTGTTATATACAATTACTGATCTGCTTGCTGATTTTAGTGATTAGAGATGCTGATTAATAGTAAGTATTGATGAATACTTAGTTAATTACTGATTTGCTGATTAGATATGTATAGAAGTTCCTTATAAATATATTTTTTATATACACATACATGTAATTTTGTATAAAAATATATAAAATTTAGACACCCGCTTTTTCAAAAATCGCCCGCTTAATCGCCCGCCTACCGCTTAATCGGTTACAGGTTGCCGTCCGCACGCCTCCCGCTTCCCACTTTCTAATACATTGGCAACAACTAGAGCATCAAGTTCTTCATTGGTAGTAGAGGACACTGAGCGAGATAGCCGAAGATAAGCATCGTCTAGCACATGGGCAATGGTTCAGATATCAGGATTTGTTGACGAATAACTTTATGGCTAGGAGGCAAAGATGCAAAAAACTAACATAGCTGAACTTCATCTTGTTGTTTTTGTAGTTTAGAGAGATTAATAGACAATGCATGATGGGGTTTGAGCTCTCCCAAGATACCTTTGAAGGTATCAAAGTGTGAAGCAAACAATGTAGTGTCTTCAAGTCTTACAGAATGCAGACGTTTATAGAGTTCAAACACTCGGGAGGCATTTCCCTTGCTCGAATAGGCCTTCGCAATATGGTCCCAAGCTTCCTTAGCTGTATCAGTGAAAAGGAGATTGGTGGAAACATGGGATTCACAACTATTTAGAATCCAGGAGAGAACTTGAGAGCCACACTCTTCCCATTTCTTGTACTCGACTTTCTTTTTGTCAGTCGTTTCATCTTGAGGTGGGGATTGTGTGACATGCTCAAGCCTGCCCGAGGAGTGTGCATAAATTTGGAAAGAACGTGCCCATAAGATGTAGTCGGACCTGTTGAATTTAACAGAAGTTACACATCTAGCATGTGTCTCAAGGGTGTCAACAACATAAGAAGATGAGGCCACGATTCCCAAACGGATAGAACAACAGGAACAAGAGACACACGACGTGTAGATAGTATACCAACAGTTCCTGAGCAGTGACAGGGCGTGTCAAGAAAAAGACACGATGTGTCTAGAGTTGACAAAAATTTCCAGAAGCAGTGACATGACAGGTCAGGAAAAAGACGGCATGTTTAGAGTTGACAGAAATCTTCAGAAGAAGTGACACGGCGTGTCAAGAAGGTGACACAGTGTGCGCTTTAGCAGCAAACAACAACATGAAATCGACAACAGAAGGAGACAACATGTTAAGAAGAAGACACAACGTGTCAACTATCGGGGCAGTTCGCCGATGCAGAAGCAGATGGCAGCAGCAACACGCCGTGTTGCGGCGGCGAATCAACAGAACAAGGTCACAAATAGACCCAGAATAAATGGCAAACACTGTGATTTACCAAGAAGAAGAGTGATATGTTGGATAGACCCAATCATATCAATAAAAAGATGGATAGAGCCTTATAATAGGTGAACATGTATGACCACAAAGTTTTACCGAACGGTTTTCCAAAATAGCAGTCTTTAGGGCATATGACCATTGAAAAGACCGTCGACCATGTCCCTAGGTCCTATTGTAGGAGTAAGAGGATAGGGTTTAGAGAAGGGAGGCGATCCCCTTAGAAGTGATCAGCAGCGACAATGGAGAAGGAAGAAACTAGACAGAGAAGTAGATGAAAAGGAGAGAGAGAGAGAGAGCGGCGTCGGCTTGTTGTGGGAGGACCCAAACTAGGCATCCGGCTCTGATACCACATGGAAGTGTGCCGTCTTTCTATATTATGAAAAGAGAGAACTCACTCCTATATATAGGAGGAGGTAATACAGGGAAGCAAACAGAAAACCCTAATGGGCATCTTATACAAAGGCCCATGTTACAGGATACTTAAGAAAGACATAAAACAAGAAATAAAAGACAACAGCAGTATACCTCAATATAAGATAAGTTAGACTGACGCTAATAGCTTGAGTAAAAGAGACCCATTAGTCGTATTAAATCGAATTAAATGTAATTGCTTATTATACTAACAAAGACAATGGTTAAAAAAGATATTATAGCTTAGATTGTTGCTTGTCGTTGCAAAAGATAGCTACAGGTGCTGATGCATGCAATAGACTCATTAAGTCATAGCTATATGACCAATTAACAAATTATGGTCTTACATGTTAGGTTTATAAAACTCTGACATGTTATTTAGCATAATTAGAGAGACATTACTCACTACTTTTGACTTCTGAGAATGAGACAGCTCAGTACACATCAGACAAGATAGATTATCATAGCAGACAAGGTTTGATAGAAAATGAAAAACAAGTGCTAGGAATGGTCCTTATATAATGAGTATCTCATAGCTGAATTACTTGAAAGCTTATAAGGAAGAGTGTTATTGATGAATGCTTCTATTTCTATAAATTGAAGCTGCTTGGATTACGGCGCAGCAGGATCTACTTAACACTGTTTTATCTGTTTATGGTTTGGAGTACCAATAATACAAGCAATGTTTTAAAAAACGTTAAGCGGTAACCGTGCGGACAGCACCTTGTAACTGGTTAAGCGGTAAGCGGCCGATTTTTTAAAAAATGGGTTTTAATTTCCTATATAATTTTATACAAAATTACATATATATGTATATAAATACTAATACTCTTTGAAACTTTTATATATATCTAAAGAATCTAAACACTCTACCCAACAGTAAAAACACCCAATTAGTTTATAAGATAGCTATAAGACAATAATTATAGCCATAATATAATAAATAATAGATTTGACATAGATAAAATACCCCACATACATGATTCAGAAATATTTTTGCATCACATGTTTACATAGTTAAGCAGTAAACAATAGACTCATTATTGGAGACCTTTCTAACTTATTGTTATATGTGCATATCATCAATTAGTCATATATTACAGCAGTACAATTAACTAAAGTATGCATTCTAAAATTAGATAATAATTACATATATTTTACTTGTATAAATTACACTTTACAACAGTACCCTATTATCCCAACTTGCATACAGTAAACAATAGACTCATTATTGGATACCTTTCTAACTTATTGTTATATGTGCATATCATCAATTAGTCATACATTACAGCAGTACAATTAACTAAAGTATGCATTCTAAAATTAGATAATAATTACATATATTTTACTTGTATAAATTACACTTTACAACAGTACCCTATTATCCCAACTTGCATACAGTAAACAATAGACTCATTATTGGATACCTTTCTAACTTATTGTTATATGTGCATATCATCAATTAGTCATACATTACAGCAGTACAATTAACTAAAGTATGCATTCTAAAATTAGATAATAGTTACATTACATATATTTTACTTGTATAAATTACACTTTACAACAGTACCCTATTATCCCAACTTGCATACAAGTATGCATTCTATTAGACTAGGCTTATCATAGGATATTTAAGTTTAATATATTATAGTCAGTAATACTTGGGGCCATATAGTTTATATAAAGTTACAGGTGTACAGCAAATTTACAAAAAACGGACAAAAAACGGCCAAAAAGCGGGAAAAAAACGGGCAAAAAAACGGAAAAAACGGGTAAAAAACGGGAAAAAACGGCCGATTAATTACAAAAAAGTTAACCGGCGATTTTAGCAAAAATCGAACGGGCTGGGTGTTTGGCCGATTAATCGGCCGTTTAATCGGCCGCTCAGCCCGTTTTTCATTTCACTGAATACAAGTTATGCATTTTAAAGCATATGATTGTCAGGTGGAGGTTTTGTTTGGTGCACAACTAATTACATACCTGATATATTCTTCTAACTGGTATTCTGTATTGTAAATCCCTTGTGTTCTTTTTGCAGTATCTGCCGTGGTTCTGAATTATTACTTCAGATAGTCCATGAAGCAATTCCCAACAGGTTTTTTGATGGCAGTATATCTATCCAATCAAATGAATTTGCAGTTCACATCTTGGATACTTTGTACATGAAGTTGAATGAAGTTTGTCTTGTTCAAGGTGGTGAGGTTAGCACCTCATGATGTTGATGTGATTTGTTCATTTGATATTTTTCCTAGTAATCATTCTAATACCTAATTTTACAGGACGAGGCATACCACATGCTTTTAACAACTTTTTCTGGAACACTTTTACCTTACTTGGAAGGGCTTGATTCATGGTTATATGATGGAAGCCTTGATGATCCGTACAATGAGGTTCCTTTCTCTTGCTTGCTTGGTAGCTTTATAACACTTTTTTTAAAGTTGTATCATATATTTTCAGAGTGTTTCTTTCTCTAATTTGTCAACTTCGAGTGGCCTAGTTTGTAACCAAATCTTGGCTTATGTCCACATATTAGGTTATGGCTGATATTTTTTTTTTAATTGCAGCTTTTCTTTTATGCTGATAATATAGTTTCTATTGATCAACCGGAATTCTGGGAGAAGAGTTATATTGTCAAATCAAGGAAGTGTAAGAAGTATGGCCATTCTGTCTCCTTGTTGAATAACAATGCTGAATTCCAGATTCATGATAAAAAATCACCAATAGACAAGATTCCTGGTTTGACAACTGTTTCCCCTAAAGGGAAAGACCATGACAATATGTTAGACGTCGTGTGTCCATTGTTCCTGAAGGACACAGCCAAGGCTATAGTGTCAGCTGGAAAATCCTTGCAGCTTGTTCGCCATGTTTGGGATGATTGTATATTTTCAAATAGTGATGATAGTGTCCACAAGTCCAATCCTGTTGTAGCATCAACTTATTGTGCTTCATCCGATCCAATTAGCGTCAGAAAGTACAAAGTTGGAGGGGATCCTCAATGCTCAAATTCTCTTGATGCTGAAAGCAATGTTTCCAATGCTGATAGATCCTACAGTGGATGGGAAGGCCAAATGAAAAGACATCATCACAATCAGGGTGTGAGAATGCTGACTTTGCCTGAATTATTCCTAATTTCTTTAGTTGGTTTAATTGAAGAAGGAGAGCACATTTGCAAACATTTTACTGATGCACTGTTGTGCTCCCAAGAGATTTCAAGACTATGCAAATCATACATAGAATATCTGAAGTTGAAAGGTGAAAACACTGAGAATGTACCACAGAAAAATTGTGGGAGTTGGTTTAAGTTCATTATAAGTACAATAGTAGAGAAGGGAAGATGGCCGGATTTGCAGAAGGAATTTTCTAGCACATCTGGACATGAAAATGAACTTTCCAGATCTGACAAAATAGATGACAATCATATCTTAAAGGAAATGGAAGACATTATTGATACCTGTGGTAATGAGTATTTGCGTAATGGTAGCTTTAAGTTGGATGGAGGAAACTACTATGCGTTTTACCCTCAGAATCCTGTCATTACAGTATGCAAAGATTTTCTAAACAGGGATAAGACTTATCTGGAAGACCTAAACATATCTAACAAATTTTTGCTTCCCCCCCTGAATGATGAAAGTCTTAGGACGGCCATTTTTGATGAAAACTTGACAGACATTAGCCTGGTGTCAGACATTTCATCAGTAGGAATGCCTCCTAGGCTGAATGGCACAGATTTCAACCTTGGATTCAGGTCATGCCAGCTAGAACGTACCCGTCAAAGATTTGTTGCTAGCACCCTGGAATCAATGTATCCATTTCCCACTGTACTTCCATATTATCAGGTATGCTATTCTTACGTCATCTTGTAGTTACCAACAAATTCTTTATACTGATGACAAGGCATCACTGGTTCAGGAAGATCTTGGTGTCTCGGATCTCATTCCTTTCCAGAGAAACAGTACTCTGGCATCTGGAATTCTTAAAAGGCTAAATACTATAGCTCCAAAATATACTCCACTTCCTACAATAATAGTGCAGAAATGTCTAGTTACGTACATAAGGAAACAGGTAATAATTCACAGCCTTTGTTTGTTTATTCATTGTTTAGAAAATCTTTGTGGTATAGTCACTCTGTTCAATTTTTTTTTAATTTTTTTTATGTGAAGGTTGATTTTATAGGAAAGCATATTTTATTTAAATTTATGGGTGATTGGAAGTTGATGGAGGAACTCGGCATACTGAGGTCCATTTATCTGTTAGGTTCAGGTTGTTGTTTTTGTCTTAAGGATGAATATAAGATCCCGCACAAGCTTAATTTAGTACTAACCAACTCAATCATGACCCTTTAGGTGATCTTCTGCAACAGTTTTTGATATCAATTTTCAATAAATTAGATAAAGGTGACAGTTGGGATGATGACTTTGAGTTGAATACGCTCCTGCAGGTACCACTGCATTTATGCTTATATGATTCAGAGATATAATATCCTTCTATGATTTGATTGACACTGATTTAGTGTATCCTCATGATTTGACAGCAATCTATCAGGAATTCTGCAGATGGAGCAGTTTTCAGTGCTCCAGACTCTTTGGTCGTGTCAATTACTAAATATGATGATTCAGAAGTTGAAGATGATGATAGTGGGAATGGTTTCACTCCTCACAAAACACAAGCTAGTGCATTTGGTATAGACTCGCTTGACCTACTGAGGTTCACATATAAGGTAATTATTTCTGACAAGCTGAAGTATCATAGCTCTTCCTGGTATATAATTTTGGTAAATTGTATATAGGTCTCTTGGCCTCTTGATTTAATCATAAATAGTGATGCAATCAAGAAGTATAATCAGGTATTTTTCTCTTGGCTTTATCAATGCAGCAAGCACCATAGTTTATACCTCTGGCCTTTTCATTTGTACTTTTCAACTGCAGGTCATGGGCTTCTTGTTGAAGGTCAAGCGGGCTAAATTTGTTCTTGACAAGACTCGCATGTGGATGTGGAAGGTTTGTACTTTTCTCCCCCGCTATCCCATATAACTTGATTTATCACAGGCTGCCTTTTGACTTTTGTACAGAATATCTAATTTATAAGGCAGTTCTTAATAATTTGTGCAGGTATGCTTGTAGTCCCTGAACTTTGATCCCCTAAAAAAAAGTGTTTGGAGTACTTTCTGCTTGTCTGGACCCTACAAGTATTAGTATTGTAGACTCACTAAGTGGTGATTCTCATTACTTGAAAGTTGAACAAAGTATTACCTGCTCTCCTATACATAGGAATAAGGAGAGTTATACGGATAAAAAGTGGTGAATGTATCCTCACTTAGGTGTCTCAAGTAGAGTGAAATAAAAGAAATACACAATGCTAACACCCCCTCAACTTGGAGAGTACATGCTATGTTGTCCTAACTTGGTGCCCATATGCTTGAAAAGGACTGGAGGTAGTGGTTTTGTGAGAATATTAGCAATTAAATCCCCAGTCTGCACATGTGGTATCACAATAGTCTTGCCTTTGATGAAGTCTGCCACAAAATGAAAATCTACTAAAATGTGTTTTGTGCGTTCGTGGGATACCAGATTGTTTGCGATGTGTAGAGCTGCCTATGGAGCACATATACAAATACTGGAAGGATGCGAATACAACAATGAATACGGGGGATAACTCCAATTTTTGAAAATTTAGGATACAGGTACAGTTGTGGATCCAGAAAAAGTATATTTTAAATTAAATACATATCTATTTAATGTTCATAAAAATGCAAATTAAGACCATGTAATGTCATTCGAAGATTATAAATGAAAACAGATTTTCTTGGAAATGGCATATTTTGATCTTTGTTCGACCTCATGAACGACCTGTTGCATTTGAATTAGGTGTTCCATAGTGACTTTTGGGCAAATTTTGGCCGCATTGCTTGGAATCTTTAGCAAGTGCGCTTTTGCCCATCATTCACTATTGCCATCCTTTCCTGCTCCCAGTATTATAATGGCATAATTCTATAGTGGTGCATGATCATCACACTCAGTTGTCAGACATATGTCCTTTAATAAGAGAGACAAATATTGAATAACAAAGATAGAACGATTAGTGCATTTTCGATACTATAAGGAAGAAAGTTAGAAGCAAAGATACTGTCCAAGGGAATGGAGTATGACTCACATGAAAAAGACCTTAAGAACTGTGACAGTATTTGGGTCAAAGCGATACCAGGCTAGAGCAGGTTCTCCTTTATTATATAAGGTGAGAAAATTTACATAATAGACCCAAAAAAAAACAAGAAATAGGAAAGAGATACATAAATAAAGAAACTATTTTCTAACACTCCCACTCAAGCTGGAGCATATACATCATGCATGCCCAACTTGGAATCCATATATTTGAAAGCTGAAGACGGAGGTGGCTTGGTAAAGATATCTACCGCTTGTTGTCTAGTTCGAACATAAGGAGTTTGAATCTTCTTGGAGAGCACTAAATCACGAATAAAGTGGCAGTCCACTTCAATATGCTTGGTCCGCTCATGGAACCCCGGATTGCTGACAATATGAATGGCTGCCTGATTATCACACATGAGAGAGATTGATGTCTCAACAGACACTCCCATTTTAGACAATATAGACATAACCCACTGTAGCTCACAACAAGCATGTGCCATTGCTCGATATTCAACCTCTATGCTGGACCGTTCTACCACATTTTGTTTCTTGCTCCTCCAAGTCACCAAGTGTGACCCAAGGAACACACAATAGCTAGAAGTAGACCGTCTATCTCCAACATTACCTGCCCAAATATCATCACTAAATCCATCGAGTTGCAAGGGTGTGTGTGCGAAATCTTCCCCTGTAAAGTAAGCCCCTTCCTTGGCTATCCTTTAATGTAACGTAGAATCCGGGTGACTGTCATCCAGTGTGACATCTTGGGTACAGTCATGAACTGGCTAACCACTCCCACAACATATGAGATATCATGACGAGTAACTGTTAAGTAAATCAGTTTCCCTTCAATTCTTCTATACTTTGTTGGATAAGAAAAGTCACTGCCATCATAAATAACTGCCTTGGTATGATAATCCATATGCGTGGAGACTGGTTTGCACTATGCCATGCCTGTCTCTACAAGAAGGTCTAGAACATATTTCTGATGAGAGAGGTTTGTGCCCTTCTTGGAACGTAGAACCGCAATTCCAATAAAATAGCGGAGATTACCCAAGTCTTTTGTCTGAAATTGTGTTTGCAACCACTTGCGCTATAAAATGCCAGTAGAGTCATCCCCTATGATGACAATATCATCTACATAGACAACCAAAATAATAATGCCACTTGAAGACTTATACACAAATAAAGAATGATCAGTAGAGGACCGTGTGTACCCAAACTGTATAAGTGCAACACTAAATTTATCAAACCATGCCCGTAGTGACTACTTCAGACCATACAAGGATTTCTTCAATTGCATACCTCTAACACTCCCCTGAGCAACATACCCATGAGGTTGATCCATGTATACCTCCTCAAGAAGATCACCACGAAGAAAAGCATTTTTGACATCCAACTGAAGAAGAGGCCAGTCAGAATGAGTAGCAACAGAGATAAGGATCCACACAAAATTTGGCCGAGCACTTGGGGAGAAAGTCTCAAAGAAGTCTACGCCATGTGTCTGGGTGTACCCCTTTGCCACTAAACAAACCTTCAAGTGATCAATAGGACCATCTGGGTTTTGTTTCACAGAATAAACCCAACGGAAGCCTGCAACTGACTTGCTAGGAGGAAGATCCACCAAGTCCTAGATGGAGTTCTCATGAAGAGCTTCCATTTCACTATCCATAGCTTGGATCCATCCGCCATGTCGGGTTGCTTTTGTATAGAAGTAAGGAACGACTATGGAAATAAGCTGAAGAGCAAACATGCAGGCTGTTAGTGACAGATGAGACAAGCAACAAACACTCGACAATAGATGATGTATAGTGCAAGAGGGAACACCTTTACGGGCTGCAACCGAAAGGTGTAAGTTTGAAATAGAAGCATCAAGAGAACTCTTAGTAGGAACAGTTACCTCAGAAGTGTCTGACAATGAGTCAATCTGCTCGACTTGTGACGCTACATCCTCTTGGTGATGCCTTGCTCCTCTTGTGTAAACTAGAGGAAAGGATTGAACCGGTGGAGGTGTAGGTGATGGTGACATCACATGAAGTGGTGGCTCTCTTTCATGCTCAAATATATAGTTACTCTCAGGATTGTACTCCCCCTCACGCTGAACAGAGTCACTAAAGAACATAGTAGACTCATGAGAAGTAACATCATCCGACATAAAAAGACAACGAAGACGAGGGCAATAACATATGTATCCCTTTTGTGTGGTAGAGTATCCCAAAAAGACGGTGCGAACTGCTCGAGGAGACAACTTATCAGCACGTGGATCAAACACATGAACAAATGCAGTGCAACCAAACACACAGAGGAACATGTAAATGTTGCTCGTCAGGTCGCAAAACAGATAAGGGGGTAGCCCCATGTAAGACAAAATATGGCTAACGGTTATTAAAAAAAGATGAACTGAGGATGGCATTAGACCAATATTTCTTTGGCACATACCTATGAAAAAGTAGCGCACGTGCTACATCAAGTAAATGGCGGTTTTTGCATTCGGCAACCCCATTTTGTTGAGGCGTATGAGGACAAGTTGTTTGGTGAATCATGCCGACTAGGGGTGGGCGTAGTCTGGTCAAGTCTGGTTTGATCCTAAAACCATAGACCAAACCACATATAGTGGTCTGAAAATTTTCCAGACCAAACTTGACTACTAAAAGGGTCTAGACCAAACTTAACTTGACCGCTAAAATGAGGTCAAGTTTGGTTAAGTTCGGTCTAAAACCACTACAACATGGTATTTACTAGCTACACACTTAAATGAAGATAAACAAAGTTCGGTAACTATGATATTAAGTTTTATGTTAAGTTATTGATTCTCTTCCATAAAAATCATACTTTTAAAAAATGAATTAAATATTATATTCAAAATATTAGATGTAATGTTTTGTATATAGCATGCGATTTCTAAATATTAAATTCTTTATAAATAATATATATATATATTTATAAACTACAACATTAATTTAGAAGTAATTCTCAACATTAATAAAAAGAAAATGCTAACATCTCTTGAAATATTGTCTATATATCAAATAAATCATGACTGGAACAATTTACTTGAGTATACATACAGACACACATGCATACACATATATAGAGTTGGTCAAGTTCGGTCTGAACGATTAACTAGCTGTTGAGACTATGACCAAACCAGTTAAGGATGGTCTGAACACTTTTCAAACCAAACTTGACCACAATACTCATCTAGACCAGACTTAACCAAGCGGTTTGGTCTGATGGTCAAGTTTGGTTTCCTGTTCAACCCTAATGCCAATAGAATTACAAAAAGTGGAAACAACCTTTTGAATGTATTCTAGGGCATTATCGGTACGAAGAATCTTCATATGAGCATCAAATTGAATTTTTATTAATTGATGTAAAGTTTGAATGATAGACAAAACTTCATCCTGAGACTTAAGTATACCCAAGTCAAGCGAGAGAAGTCATCAATGAAAGACAGGAAATATCGAAAGTCATTATAGCTTGGCTCTTTAACATGACCCCTAACATCACTATGAATAAGTTAAGCGTTTCACAATGCGACTAAAAAAAGAAATGCGATGATGCTTGCCTAGTTGACATGAGTGACACTCTAACGACTTTATTGACGCAAGCCTGGAACAAACTTTTGAAGACTCTGCAAAGGCAGATGCCCATAGCGACAATGCCATTGTAAGGGAGAGCAACTGAAAACTGTAGATGCGGTAGATGAAATCTGGCGAGCTGGGCGACCACCTTCAAAGTAGAGATCACCTTTCCCAGATCCCCCACCAATCGTCTTCTAACTCCTGGGATCCTGTAACACAGAAAGAGTCTCCAAATATTACCAAGCACTTCAAAGAATCAACTAGCTTATCAACATACATTAAGTTAAACGGAAAGTCCGGTATGTACTGTAAAGTCAAATCAGATGATGCTTGTACAGTGCACCATGCCTGGGCTCGTCTGATAGAACCATCATCTAGTGTCACAGAAGAATGCGGGATACATGAGTCCGAAGAGAGAAGCATAGATTGTATACCCGTCATATGCTGAGAGGCTCCAAAATCCACCACCCATGTAGAAGATGGATGAGAGGCAACAAGTGAAGTCCTCTGGTTACCTGTATCTGAAACCAGATTGACGGAGGAGCCAAGGGAAGCTTGTTGGGTAGCCTGAAAAAAACGGTCATACTCCTTGGAAATTGTAACATCTGATTGCGTTTGTTTAGAGGCTCCAGATTTAGATACTCCTGACAAAGTAGCCTTATAATGTGCAACACCAATACAAGGTCGAGCTTGCTTAGAATAACATTTTTCTTCTGTATTTCCAAGTTTCCTACAAAATGTACATTTGTCTCTAGGACGATTGCCTCGTCCCCGACCAACACCTCGTCCAGTTCCTTTTGCGGCAACAACAAGAGAGGCATGATTCTCAGAGTGTTGTTCTCCTAGAGTAGCGCAAACAGATTCAAATGAAGAATGTTGAATCTCACAAAGGCTTCTTCAAGACTTGGTCGTTTGTCTGTGGCAAGAATAACACTCCTGGATGAAGCATAGACATGATTTAAACCAGAGAAAAGCCTTGTTACTAAGATCATCTCTATCTTTCATCTGATCATCAATCTTCAATGGCTGGTCGAAACTAAGTTCCTGAGAAATGGATTGGATAGTATCAAAATAATCCTCTAGAGAGCGACTATTTTGTCTTTAAAGACGGAGAGCATTCTTCTCGTGAGAGAAGTGTTTCTTTGCAGCTTCCCAGAATTGTTTGGCGGTAGAATAGAACATAAATATGGAAGCAATCCGGGGCTCCATGCTATTCCATAACCAAGACTTCACCAGTCCATTATTTTTTCACCAAGTTGGGTAGTCTTTGCTACTTCCATCAGGAGGTTCTGACTTAATAACATCCACCTTCTCTCGAGATTCAAGAACAGTGTAAATAACATTCATCCAGAGGAGATAATTCTGTGAGTTAAGCTTCGCAGAAGCTACTTGAGATTTATCGTTGTAGATGATTGTTGCGAAAACAACTGGCTTTTTGCCTCCTGTATTGAGATTGAATCAAGATCACAACAACTAGTCAAGGCAATCAACATGTCGTGCAGAAGGATTGACACGATGTGTATGGCAACAACACGTCGTGCAGAAGGCTTAACGCATCGTGTCAGTTGGCGAAGACGGAAGACAAACTTTTTGAATATCTTTGACACGCCGTGTTGAACTCTTGACAAACCATGTCAGTTGGTGATGTAAACTTCAGTAGCCGTCAACACGCCGTGCACCCGTCGGAGGTGTAAACTGTTGGGTTTTAGGTGAGGGTGAAGGCAGCGGAAACAAATTTTTTTCTCTCACCACAAAACCATAACCACGGATCACATCAACGACTATGAAA
This sequence comes from Alisma plantago-aquatica, assembly GCA_963693085.1. Lineage (NCBI taxonomy): Eukaryota > Viridiplantae > Streptophyta > Magnoliopsida > Alismatales > Alismataceae > Alisma > Alisma plantago-aquatica. The sequence continues at coordinate 272,958,604 of OY856413.1, forward strand.
TATGAATGTTGGTTTTAGCGAGGTGTACCTGGTCCTGAGGCTTGCTCAACGATAATACCTCGCAGCTAGTGCGGTCTTCAACCACCTAGTCTTCGACGGCGTCTGTGCAGCTCCTGGTCCTAACCCGAACTACGGTTGACTGTCGTCCTCCTGAGCGGAAGAAACCTCCCCCCTCTATAGATAGTCCACACGGACCACCGGGAACTCTAGTCGTCCTGTCCTACAGGACACTAGAAGGAGTCATCCCCATCTGTCGGCGTACTAGTCATCGACACTCTCCCACAATCAATTGTCATCCTGCAGTTGTCTTTCCCTTGTTGTGCCTCCATAGTAGGGTAGCACTTGCTTGGGCTCTCTTGGTTACTACAACCAGAGAGGACAACTTTGCAAAGCAACCGATGTTCTGAGTTGTGCTATCTGAGAAGCCCCCAGTACCCCTCTATATATAGGAGTCAGGGTCAGAGTTCTCAGCCCCGGGCAATGCGGGACTAAAGTGGGAGTAGAAGGGTCCGGAATTTCCATGAATTGATTGCACTGCGGCAGCCGAACCGGTCGTTTCACAAACAAACCGGTCGGTTTGCTTCCCTTAGTGAACCGGTCGGTTCGCTTCCCAGACTTGCCTCCAACTGACTTTCCTCTTTCGTTTCCAATTAATACTAAGATCAATTCTTGTTCCAATCGAATTGTACAAGTGACAGAAAACTTTTCTCACAAATCGGGACAACCCAACACTGCTCGTTTGGACACATGAACCGATCGGTTCACCAGAGTGAATCGGTCGTCTCACTGGCCATGAGCCGATCGGTTCACCCAGTGAACCAGTCGGTTGGTGGTCCAGATTGTGCAGAACACAGTCAATGCAGTTCTCAATCAATCCGACACTCAAATCAGTTGGTTCAACACTTGAACTTGATGATTCTGAGTCAAGTCAATTGATTGAATGTTTAATTGAGTACCTAAACACCTTTAGAAATCAATCCAAACATCATTCATGGATAAACTCCTCTTCCAGATTAATCCTTTGTGTGTGACCCTATAGGTCCCATTTCACGTTGGCAGTGATTGTCCATAACTAGCTTATGACATCACAAGCAAAGAGCGGTGCCTAGTCGCACATCAGTGCTACCCAAGTGAAAAGGAAAGTTGGAGAACAACTTTCAATCCTACAGTCTGTGATTGGTGTTCCAGTAAATGTATAATTCCTTTGTCTCTGATATCCCGAATGAACTCGAGGCATGAAACTGTCATCCTTTCAACGTTCATTCATGTTCCTTGATCCAAAGCAGTCTGTCTGAGATATGTGTGCCATTAATATCACATATTGACTCACACGTGCATGCGCATGCCTTTCTCAGTCTCGCTTATCAAGTGGTCATGGACATCATACTCCCTTAGGAGGGACAGATCCCATATCTATCACTCGCAGTAAAAAACCCCATGTGTCAAAGTCACCCAATCATCACCTTTATAACAATCCATATTTCAGAATCGCGTTTGATGATGTCAAAGTGTACCCAACGGCATGTGATGATTGCAGTAATTTCAGGTCTAAGAATCACAATCACCACCATCACTGTGAGAGCTGACTGTGACTACCATGTCATGGTTCCATGTGTCACTCTCACGGTGGGTCTGTTCGATACACTGTTCTCTAACATGTATCTATGTGCTTGGTTTGATATCACATATTATGACTAATGGGACTCTGTCATCAACCAACACACACTCTAGTCTTGCTGTGTCATTGTTGTCTATCAACCTTCCACAATGACATCCGACTAGGGACAAAACAAGAATGTACAAACTCTTAGCATCCGTATGATCTCATTCTTCAGGTCCTCAACCTGAAGACATACGTCATTGAGTACTGTCATTCTCTAGACATTCATTCTGTTCTATCATTATCTCATAACTGATTGAACCAGAATAAATTGGAAGCTTGCCTTTGATATTTATCAAATTAATCATAATGTATCCCAATCCAAATCATCATATGATTGGCTCTCAGGGCATACATACCAACATAAACTCCAGTAGCCACGTTGTGTCACTCGGGAACATGCCATGTAATGTGTGATCTGAGTGAAAATCTGTGCCATTAGAATGAACTCTGGATTGTAACACGCCGTGTTGCTTGGAGAACACACCGTATAAGAGGCGGCTGATGCAGATCTGTGATAGGAATTGGCTCCGTGAAAGATATAAAAGACCCCGGGAAGATGCCCCGGGGAGGAAAATAACCCCGGGAAGACGCACAAGGTTGATGGGAATCAACAACGTCACTTGCATCAATTGATGATGCAAATTTAACACACCAACAACCCCTAAATGACTTAGGCACTCATCTACGTATGGGGACTACGTGGAGAGGAAAAAAGACGAGAAGGGATTTGCTTCTCCCATCTACATGATAGAACGAGGTTTCTCTCCTCCTCTCCTTCAAGCAACCACCGTGCTCTAGTAGAGACAGAGGAAGACCAACCTAGCAAGAACTGGAACCGGCGGCAACAACGGCGGTGATGGGTAACAATGACAGAGAGAGAGGAGGGTGAGGCCGACAACTAGGGTTACAACACCAAGACTTGCTCTAATACTATGTGGAAGTATTTGGGTCAAAGCGATACCCGACTGGAGCAGGTTCTCCTTTATTATATAAGGTGAGAACATTCACATAATTGAACCAATAGAAACAGGAAATAGAAAAGGCATACATAAATCAAGAAAGTATTTTCTAACAAGAACTGAAGACCTTACGAATTAGGCAACAAAAGATTTGGGAATTTTGTCAAGATTGAGACTATAAGAGATATTCTTAGCAACATAATACAAGATATTGAATTAGCACGATAGTGGTTCAAAATCCTAACAACAAGCACCTAATGAATTGATATTGCCGACTAAGTATGGCCATTGTCATACATTTGATCCATAGTCTAGAAGGGGTTATTTTCATAACAACTCGGTATCTAAAATCGTGCATCTATAAATTTATCATTAACATTCAACCTATCTCATTGTAGTTCGGACTTCAGTATTTACTTTGTATGAGACAGAGTTCTTGAAAAACGAGTTAAAACATTAAGTTACCAGATTAGTCTCAAGAATTTGGAACTAACAATAAGTTAGTAACAATAAGTTACCAACAAGTAGCAATAAGCTACTTTCAATAACAAACTAACAATAATTTTGTTGGAATGTTGGCTTGATTTATTGAAAAATGCTTGTCTAGATCCATAATTACTACACATTGAATTTTGCGGTAGTCCCAAAGCTCTAAAGTCTCATTTAAGAGCCAATAATGAAAAAGTACAATGAATATAGAACTAACATCAATAATAGGCACATACCAACAAATTAAATCAGGTTTGTTTATGCAATTTTATATGAATGGGATGGGTCGTATCCACAAAGTATCCATGATGTATTCACGAAGTGTATCCACGTAGTGCACTCTTTGAAAAGTGAAAAAGATCTAGATACGCCTGGAGAAGTATCCAATACGTATCAAAGGGGTACTAGTATCCAATATGTATATGGTACGCGTCCAACACCTATTTTGGAGTATCCGTGATTCCTAGATGGTTGCCTAGTTGTCACAATACCTCGTTGTAGGCGTTTGGACAAGAATATCAAACTCAACAGATATAGATTATACACCTTAAAGATCACAACACGCATGGGCCATTTCTTTATTTTATGCTTCTATGCTTGATCGAGCAACAACTGACTATTTCTTGCTTCTCTAAGCCAAATGATAATTTGTGGAATCCATACATGGATCGACGGTCTTGAGCATCTCCTTCCGGCATATGCATATCTAGAGATTGTAAAAGTCTTTTGTGTAGGTTTGTCATAGAATATACCTCTTCCTGGGACACTCTTCAGATCTCACGCGATGTGTTGAATGCTGCACCGATGAGCTTGAGGAAAACTCATGTGTTGACTGAAGAAGATGACAACTTTAGATATATGGTTGCGTGATTGTCAAATAAACCCATTTTTGGCAATATGTTGATCCTTCTCGAGATTTTTTTTTCTTTTGATACAACAGATTGGACTAGATCATAAAAGCCATACAACATATACAAATGGATCAACGATGACACTAGATTGGGTACAAAGAACCAAGGAATGAGGTGATCGATACCGACGCCGTTTCTACAGCTTGGAAATAAGTATTTATCGGTATACCGACGGAAATACCGACAGATGCAATCCTGGCCGTTTCGACGCCAAAATGAACGAATTTATTAGCAGTAGAACAAACATTTCCAATAGGATGTTGAGTACAAGTCCTGGTCCCTTTTCTCAGGCTCACAGGAACATCTAAATCAGAAAATACTTGAGGTGGAGGCTGATATACCGACGAGGATTGAGGAACTGGAGATGAAGGGCCATAGAGGGAGTTGTAATTTTCGGGTGTCGTTGATACACTTCAGAGGCACGGATTGAGCCACATTTGGAGAAGATGAGTCAGTGTCAACTGACACAGGTAAAGGTGTATGAAGTAACAAATCATATGTCAATCTTGATCCTGCTGGAGAATAGTATGAAGATTCCTCAAAGAATGCCGCATTAACACTAACAAACCATTTCTTTGCGGCAGGATCAAACTATTTGTAACCTTTTTGAGTCCGAGAATATCCCAAGAACACACATTTGTTAGATCGAGGGTCAAGTTTAGTTAAACCAGGACAAAGAGTTTTGACAAAGCAGGTGCTTCCAAAAATCCGAGACACATGAAAAAGACGAGCATGGAGTTAAAGAATTTGATAGGGTATTTGATTCCCAAGAACAAACGAAGGCATGCGATTAATCAGGTAGCAGACAGTTGAGATAGCTTCAGGCCAAAAAGTTTGGGGTACATGATAATGAAAAGAAGAGTGTGGACGACTTCTAAGAGATGCCGATTTTTGCGTTTGGCAACCCCATTATGTTGTGGTGTATATGAACACGAAGCTTGATGAATAGTACCCAATTTGCAGCAAAATTGGTTGACAAATGTTTGCACAAACTCTAAAGCATTGTCTGTGCGAATTTTTTTGATAGGTTTATCAAAATGGGTACGGATTTAGCAAAAAAAGGTCATGATAGTGTCAAGCATGTGGAGGCGATCTTTTAACAAAAACAACCCTGTAGTTCTAGAGAAATTTTCAATAAAGCTCAGAAAGTAAAGAAAGGTAGAAGTACTTGGAACAGAACAAGGACCCCACACATCATCATGTGCAGTATCAAAAGGTGCTTTGGACTCAATAAAATTTTTCTTAGAAAAAGTAGCACGAGTTTGTTTGCCCAAAGTACAAGTTTCACAGTAAAATACAAAATCAGAAATTGCTGGAATTAAATGCTTTAACTTTGCAACAGATGGATGGCCCAGTTTGTAATGCCATTGAAGTCTTGTAACAGAGGTAGTCAACAGAGCCGTCGGCTTTGGCAAATCCAAGTAATACAACCCGTCTGGTCCCACATGGCCCGAACCAATCCTCATCCTCGTGTGCTGATCTTGAAAAACAACACCATCCGGGTCAAAAGTGATAAGAGCAGCGACGACTCTTCGCGGTTCTACTAACGATTAACAGATTCAAAGGGAACTTCAGATAATGAAGAGCTGAACGCAATAGTAATTTTCCAGGAGTGTAGATATTTCCAATGCCAACAACAGTCATTTGGGAATCATCAACAAGGGTAACAGGTAAAAGAGAAGAAGTTTTACGTAGATAAGAAAATAAGGCAGAATTGCCAAATATATGAGAGGTGGCGCCAGAATCAATCACCCATGCGTTTTTAGCAGAAGTAGCAGGAGATGCAAGAAGGGCATAACCTCCATCAGGTGAGGCATCAACAGTGGAGGGAGCAAGGCGGGCCTGGGAGTAATTTCTCAAACTCGGCACGAATCCAATCCGTACAGGGTTGAGATGAAGAGGATGGTGCAGAATCAGGTAGATCAGTAGTGACCTGATTTTCCCTTGCAGGCTTACCATGTTTTATCCAACAACAATCCTCCATATGATTTGTTCTTTTACAAAAGTTTAACGTGGTTCAGAAGAGTCAGGGCTAGAAGAAGATGAACCGACCAGGTCTAGTAGTAGAACGACCTTGACCACGACCACGACCACGACCACAACCGCGACCAAAAAAGGAATCTCCGGAGCGAGCAACAACAAAATTTGAGTGGTTTGGTGGCAACGGGGAGACAAATGGTAGTCGTTGAACCCGTTTGAGGACGTCATGCAGAGTAGGTAAATGATCGCTGGATAATATTTGATCGACGGTCCAAGAAAAGGAGTGGGGTAAGCCCACAAGAAATTGCACCTATTGTAATTGATTGCGCTGTCGCTGTACCTCGGTAATATCAGTAGAGAGAGGATTATAGACTTCAAACTCAAAAATCTCACCTTAGGATTCTGTTGATGAGAGTAAACATGGGAGAGTTGGTCCCACATGGCTTTGACAATCTTTAGGCGCAGAAGAGATTGACTATTTTAGGTTTAGAACTGTTGACCAACCAAGTCATGACACCAGAATCATCTTTTGACCAAAGATCATAGGCCTGCTTGGTTTTAGCGTCAACTCCTTCAGCAGGTAGAGTTGGGCCTTCAGAGATGAGATGCAAATAAAAGTCCTTGAGTTTTGACATAGAGCTCGAAGGCCGCATACCATGTGTGAAAGTTGGGAGTCATCCAATTTGACAGTGGAAACACAACATGTCCGGAGTGGATCGACATATGCCATCAGAAGAATATGCCAGCAAGATGCAGAATCAGGCAGGAAGAACTTGACGTAGGGGCAATAACAACATGTAGCAGGCAACAACAATAATCAACAGACAATAGAAGACGCAAGAACCCAACACGTGGGCAACAGAAAATCTGGATCAACAGATCCGACAACACCCGCAACGGAGCAACATGCAGAAGAAGAAGATCTGACACATCAGATCCCAGAGACTCGCACAGGGGCAGAAGAAGAGATCTAGACCTATGCCAACATGGGGAGAGAGGTACTCCACCATGAGGCGCAGGTAGGGAGCGAGCGAAGGCAGATTAGGACTTCAATGTGCAATTGTTAGAAAGTTACCGGAGATGTCGATGGAGAAGAAAGAAGAAAAGATGGTGGATGGGCAACTAGATGATGGGGGAGGAAATAACGGTGGATGTGTTGAAGGAGAGGGAAGAAGTGGGAAGGGCAGTAGGTGCTGTGGTGGCGGAGAGGAGGATGGGGGGGATAGTGGCGGCGGACAAGCCGTTGATGGGGGGGTTGCGGTGGGCGGTGGGTAAGGGGCAGGGGCGGGATGGTGAGAGGGGTGGAGGAGAGGGAAAGG
>OY856413.1:272970924-272985924 GCA_963693085.1 Alisma plantago-aquatica
GTCAGGCTAGAATACACTCGAGTATACAGATTGCACGAATACACTCAAGTGTGTTTGCATGTCAAGACTATTTTTTGCAAAATGTAAACCATTGATCTTCACTGTCATACTATAATTAGGCTACATACAAATTTTGAGTCCATTTCGATGATTATAAATCACCCATCCGAGGGCAACAAAATCGACGCGCGAAACTAATTTGAAATGCATAATTTTTGTGGTCTTTATAACATGATCTATAAATGTCCAATTGTGCTCAAATTTTGTATATGAGCTATTCACAAGATGTTTAAGAAGATCAACGGATTGGATTTTTAAAAAAAATATTGCATCATGAAAAACTACTTGTATTCTGCTCCGAATACACTCGAGTGTATTCTAGCCTGACTCTCTCTCTCTCTCTCTATATATATATATATGTACATATTTAAGGTATATATATACGCCTCGGTACATTCTGAGGATTACGCCTCAACCACCTTGAGGCTTACGCCTGGCTGAGACAAAAACGCCTCGTTACGCCTCACACTTTTTTCAACCTTGGTTGAGAGTGTCTTAAACTCTCTAGAAAAGTTTCCTTGATGAACCAAACGTCTACACCAAGCCTCGGCATCTTCGGGATGCGTTTTGGGCACCTACAGGTGTATTTACGGTCATTACTCCAGATCATATATGGTCTTCCTGGAGGCCCTGGACTGTATTTGTGTTTACGGTCCAGCCGGACCGTATACAGTCCAGCGCCAGACTGTAAATGTTGCTGGTTTTGGAAATACAGTCCGTGTTACAAACCGTATACAGTCCTTGTCGGATCATAAACGCGGCCGGAAAACTACCTAATGACTTCGGGACTTTAGATATGGGTTCTATTCTTATAAATAGACTCCCCCAACTTACCCAAACACGAAGAGCAACGAAGAGACATCGTTTTCCGAAGACCTAAAGCCACGGACGGACCTAATACTTTCCTTAGAGTTTCACGCCTCCAAGAGCTCCTCTCCAAGCAACCGTCTTCTTCCACGGTTGACTTTCGGGTGTAAAAGGAGATTGGGTACTACTTCTTTTGTTTATGTAATCATCATCTCTGTAATCTCTGTATCAATAATATCATCCCCTTCAGTGGATGTAGGCTCCCACATTGGAAATTTGCCGAACCACTATAAATATCGTCTTTGTGGTTGCTTGCTTGTTCATTGTTGATCTTCGTCATACATATTCGGTTTGGATTGCTTGATCTCACGCTTCCACATGTCCGCAACAAGCTCGCTTGACCTTGTTGTTTGGGTGTCTCATCACCACCATATCCTAACAAGTGATATCAGAGCAAGTTCTACCTCTGGATGTCTACCATGACGTCGAAGTACAACATCGAGAAGTTTGATCGGTTGAAGATCTTCTCTCTGGCAAGTCAAGTGTGAATCTTGCCTCACGCAAGGAGTCCACAAAGCTCTTCTCGGAAAGGAGAAGAAACCAAAATCAATAACGGATGACCGGTGGGAGGAGATTGATTAGAAGACACGTACAAGCATCTTTCTCAGTTTGGAGGATGAAGTCCTCCGTGAGGTCTTCCATCTGAAGACCGCCTAAGACATTTGGGATGATCTTGAAACACTCTACATGAAGAAGTCCATCACCAACGAGCTTGCACTAAAGAAGCGCCTTTTCATGCTTTACATGGAAGAAGGTGGTTCCTTGACGACTCTTCTCGACGAGTTCAATGAAATCATTCATGACCTCGGCCAGATTGATGTGAAGATAGAGGATAAGGATCAAGCAATTATGTTGCTTTGTACCCTTCCACCATCCTATAAGAATCTCCGAGATATGATGACATTCCGTGAGTTAAAAGACCAGTGAAATGAAAAACGGGCTGAGCGGCCGATTAAACGGTCGATTAATCGGCCAAACACCCAGCCCGTTCGATTTTTGCTAAAATCGCCGGTTAACTTTTTTGTAATTAATCGGCCGTTTTTTCCCGTTTTTTACCTGTTTTTTTGCCCTTTTTTTCCCGGTTTTTGGCCGTTTTTTGTCCGTTTTTTGTAAATTTGCTGTACACCTGTAACTTTATATAAACTATATGGCCCCAAGTATTACTGACTATAATATATTAAACTTAAATATCCTATGATAAGCCTAGTCTAATAGAATGCATACTTGTATGCAAGTTGGGATAATAGGGTACTGTTGTAAAGTGTAATTTATACAAGTAAAATATATGTAATGTAACTATTATCTAATTTTAGAATGCATACTTTAGTTAATTGTACTGCTGTAATGTATGACTAATTGATGATATGCACATATAACAATAAGTTAGAAAGGTATCCAATAATGAGTCTATTGTTTACTGTATGCAAGTTGGGTTAATAGGGTACCGTTGTAAAGTGTAATTTATACAAGTAAAATATATGTAATTATTATCTAATTTTAGAATGCATACTTTAGTTAATTGTACTGCTGTAATGTATGACTAATTGATGATATGCACATATAACAATAAGTTAGGAAGGTATCCAATAATGAGTCTATTGTTTACTGTATGCAAGTTGGGATAATAGGGTACTGTTGTAAAGTGTAATTTATACAAGTAAAATATATGTAATTATTATCTAATTTTAGAATGCATACTTTAGTTAATTGTACTGCTGTAATGTATGACTAATTGATGATATGCACATATAACAATAAGTTAGAAAGGTCTCCAATAATGAGTCTATTGTTTACTGCTTAACTATGTAAACATGTGATGCAAAAATATTTCTGAATCATGTATGTGGGGTATTTTATCTATGTCAAATCTATTATTTATTATATTATGGCTATAATTATTGTCTTATAGCTATCTTATAAACTAATTGGGTGTTTTTACTGTTGGGTAGAGTGTTTAGATTCTTTAGATATATATAAAAGTTTCAAAGAGTATTAGTATTTATATACACATATATGTAATTTTGTATAAAATTATATAGGAAATTAAAACCCGTTTTTAAAAAATCGGCCGCTTACCGCTTAACCAGTTACAAGGTGCTGTTCGCACGGTTACCGCTTAACGTTTTATAAAACATTGTAAAAGACTATCTCACTCCATGAAGTCAAAACGGCCTTGACGTCTCAAGAGAAATTAGAGAAGGATCTTACTTCATCAAAAGTAGCGGGTGAAGCTTTGACCGCTAGAGTAAAGGAGCGCCACGTGACAAAGACCCTGAAAGTTCAAAGCAAAAGAAGAACAAGTCAAAGTCACGTCAATTAAAGAGGTGCAAATTGCAAGAAGACAAGTCATACCTGGGATGAATGCTACACGTTGCAAAACAAGCAGAAGCATGAGAAATCAAATGATGTTGCAGCTCATGCAAAGGTGGCTCATGGAGGTTCTGAAGACGACAACTACATTCTTGCTTCATCGCTATCCTACGACTACAAGAAGGATTGGGCTCTTGATTCGGCATGTACGTACCACAAGACTGAGCGTAAGGATTATTTCCATACCTATGAGTCGCATCAAGGTGGAGATATCCTTATGGGTGACGATCGTCCTTGCAAGACGATTGGTGTTGGCACGGTGAAGATCAAGATGTTTGATGGTGAAGGACGGACGTCCGACATGTTGTTGGGTTGAAGAAGAATCTCATCTCATTGGGCACACTTGAAGACAAGGGCTGCAAGTTCTCCAGTGAAAACGAAGTTCTTAAAGCTGATCGGGTCCTCATGAAGGTAGTGAGAAATCCACACAAACTGTACATCTTGCACGGTTCCACTATCTGAAGCTCCGTAGCAGTTACAACTTCATCTAAAGACACCACAAGGCTCTGACATATGAGTTTGGGACGCATGTCTGAGAAGGGGATGTTGCTTTTGAGCAAGAGAGGGTTATTGTGTGGTGAAAGCATTGGAAAGTTAGATTTCTGCGAACATTGTGATATGGGGAAGGCCAAACACAATAGCTTCGACACAACAATTCATTCTTCCAAGGATGCTCTACATTATGTTCACTCTGATCTATGAGGCCCTTCTCGTGTTCCTTCCAAAGGTGGTGCTAAATATATGATGACCTTCATTGATGATTGCACAAGGAAGGTTTGGGTTTATTTTCTCAATAGCAAGGATGAGGCGTTCTCGACTTTCAAGCAAAGGAAGGTTCTTGTTGAGAATCAAACTAACAAGAGCATAAAGACTCTTTAGACTGATAACGACTTAAAGTTCTGTTCTAAGGAGTTCAATAATTTCTGCAGTGATCGTGGGATCAAAAGACATTGTACAGTGCGTCACACTCCCCAACAGAACGGTGTAGCAGAAAGAATGAACAAAATGTTGTTGGAAAAGGCCCGATACATGCTTCTCAATGCGGGTTTGGATAGATCTTTCTGGGCTGAAGCAATATCAACGTCTGCTTATTTGGTGAACTGTTCTCCATCGTCTTCTATTAATTTCAAGATTCCCAAAGAAGCTTGGTCTAGTAAACCTGTTGATTATTCGAATCTGCGAATATTCGGTTGCCCTGCTTATGCGCATTCTGATACTGGCAAATTAGAACCTAGAGCTATAAAATGCATATTCCTCGGTTATGCTTCTGGGGTGAAAGGATACCGTCTTTGGTGCAAGGATCCTTCTTCACCACGTTTCTTGGTAGAGCGCAACGTTACTTTTAACGAATCTGCCATGGTGTCTACTATGCAAGACAAATAACTCTTCTACATGTTCTCTACAGGGCGTCTCACAATAGGTGGAGGCCAAAGAAGATGTCGGCTCACAGGTTGATGAACAAGATCCCTCTTCTACGCCAGATGATTCAGTGCCTACTGAAGCTAAAGAGGAGATTCAAAGAGTTCTTACAGTGTAGCCAAAGGCAAAGGCGAATGAAACGTCAAACCACTCCAACGCTATGGCTTTGGTGACTTCATGGTAGCCTATGCCCTTTCCAACGCCGTTGATCTGAATATTGGTGATGAGCCCACCAATTTTTGTGATGCAGTTGCATGTCATGATGCTCCGCAGTGGATTGCTACAATGAAGGAAGAGATGGAATCTCTTCCCAGGAATCAATCTTGGGAGTTGATGTTACCTCCCAAAGGCAAGAAAGTAGTGGGCTGCAAGTGGGTCCATAAGAAGAAAGAAGGTGATAGATACAAGGCACGCCTTGTTGTAAAAGGCTACAGTCAAATTGAAGACATTGATTATAATGAAGTCTTCGCACCCGTCGTCAAGCATAGTTACATACGAGTGCTTCTTTTTTTGGTAGCCATTGAAGACCTAGAGTTGCAGCAGCTAGATGTAATGAATTTTTTTTTGCATGGTGAACTAGAAGAATAGATCTACATGCAACAACCAGAGGGTTTTGAAGACAAAGAGAACCATGTGTGCTTGCTCAAGAGGTCACTCTATGGGCTGAAGCAATCTCCTAGACAATAGTACATGAGATTTGATTCTTTCATGATGCACAATGGATTTTCCAGGAGTAGCTATGACACTTGTGTCTACTACAAAGGGTTGGATGAAAATTCCTTTGTCTACCTACTGCTATATGTTGATGACATGCTGTTCGCTTCTAGTTACGCATATGAGATTGCCAAGGTGAAATCTCTTCTAGGTGGAGAATTTGATATGAAAGACCTAGGTGAAGCTAAGAAGATTCTTGGCATGGAGATTCAAAGGGACCGTAAAGATCAAAGGCTTATCCTGACACATGAGAAGTACATCAATAATGTTCTTCACAGGTTCCACATGTTAGATGTGAAACCTGTTTCAACTACATTGGCCGCTCCCTTCAGGTTATCGGCTTTGCAGTCTCCACAGTCTGATGAAGAAGAGAAAGAGATGGTGCATGTACCTTACTCCAGTGCCATTGGTAGCATCATGTATGGTATGGTTTGTACTGGACCAGACATCGCTTTTGTAGTCAGTGTGGTTAGTCATTACATGACTCATCCTGGCAAGGCACATTGGCAAGCAGTTAAGTGGATTCTGAGGTATTTGAAGGGCACTTCAAATACTTGTTTAGTCTTTCGTGGAGCTCAAGTCATCACGAAAAAGTATGTGGACTCATATTATACAGTCGACCTCGACAAGAGGAGATCTCTCACAGGTTACATGTTCACGGTGGGATCTACAACTGTTAGTTGGAAAGCCACTCTTCAAAGTACTATTGCTTTATCTACTACTGAAGCAGAGTACACGGCGGCAACGAAAACTGTGAAGAAGGCTTTATGGCTCAAGGGCTTGATGAATCAGTTGGGCATGGTTCAAGGACAAGTTATTGTTCATTGTGACAGTCAAAGTGCTATACATCTTAGCAAAGATCAAATGTTCCACGAGAGAACGAAGCATATTGATGTCAAGTACCACTTCATTAGAGAAGTCACAGTTGAAGGCAAGATTCAGATAAAGAAGATTGGTACGTCTGAGAATCCAACCGACATGATGATAAAGACTCTTCCATTAGCTAAGTTTGAGCTTTGCTCAAAATTAACTTATCTTCTTTCTACCTAAGCTTTGCCCATGCAGGGCATGTGGAGGGGATGGTATTCTTAATCAGTTTCTAATATTGGAGAAGATTGCAAGTGCCTTTCTACTTCCATTATTTTTGAGTTGAAAACAAGGTGGAGTTTGTTGAGCGAGTGTCTTAAACTCTCTAGAAAAGCTTCCTTGATGAACCAGACGTCTACACCAAGCCTCAACATCTCCGGGATGCGTTTTGGGCACCTACATGTGTATTTACAGTCATTACTCCAGACCATATATGGTCTGCCTGGAGGTCGTGGACTGTATCTGTATTTACGGTCCATCCACACCGTATACAGTCCAACGCCGGGCTGTAAATGTCGCTGATTTGGAAATACAGTCTGTGTTACCTAATAACTACGAGACTTTAGATATGAGTTCTATTCTTAAAAATGGGCTCCCCCCAACTTGTCCCAAACAGGAAGAGCAACGAAGAGACATCAAGAGACGTCGTTTTTCGAAGACCTAAAGACACAAACGAACCTAGGGCTTTCCTTAGGGTTTCACGCCTCCAAGAGCTCCTCTCCAAGCAACCGTCTTCTTCCATGGCTGGCTTTCGGGTGTAAAAGGGGATTGGTTACTTCTTCTCTCTTTTGTAATCATCATCTCTGTAATCTCTCTATCAATAATATCATCTCCGCCAATGGATGTAGGCTCTCACATTGGGAATTCGCCGAACCACTATAAATCTTGTCTTTGTGGTTGCTTGCTTGTTCATTGTTGATCTTCGTCGTACATATTCAGTTTGGATTGCTCGATCTCACGCTTCCACATCTCCACAACAAGCTCGTTGGGCCTTGTTGTTCGGGTCTCGCATCACCACCATATCCCAACACTTATGCTAGCTCAAGTCTTCCTCTGACCATATTGTTGCAATTTATCATAATATGTTACAAACTAATAATAAATCATGCATTAGATGTAATATACATCCGTTCTAAAACAATTTATGATTTTCTTTTGAATGCTATTTCTGACCCAAAAATCTTACTGCTACTCTAGAATCATCAATTGCTACTGTAAATTAACCTAAAATGTTCTCAAGTCCAGTGTTCAACTGTTTAGGTGTCATTAATTATTCATGAGCGACAAGTAATTATATATTCCAACACAAGTAATGATTCAACTGTAATTTACTATTTTTGGATGTTTTCTGGTAGTGTTAATTACTACCAAGCTACTAATTGTTTGCTACTTTTAAAGCTTGCTGACTATGTAATTTGAGATGTGTAGAACATTCAAATTAATGTATCATGATTATTTAATTACTCTAATGACATCCGGGTGGTCAGCCTCTAATTAACACTTTGAAGCTTACAAGTTAGCCTTTGATTAACTAGTCTAGTATTCACAAATTATAATTTCCACATTGTTTTGATATGTTTGAAAAGCGCCCACTTCAAAACCCGCTTCACGTTTAAGCGCCCTGTGAGATCCATCCGCTCGCTTCCCGCTTGACACTTTCTAAAACCTAGATAAGGACTGAAGTAAGGACGGCGAGTATTGAGCACATGCTACACAAGAGTTGTCTTAGATGGTGTGGACATTTATAACGTAGATCGATAAATGCATCTTGAAGTGAAAATATGGAGTCGAGCTTAGTAAAAAAAGGAAGAGGCAAGCTTAAATTAACTTGGGCAGAACTTATAAGGAGAGATTTAAAATCTTTACCTCTCAATAAGAATATGATCCGTAACATAGGTAATTGGAAAAGTAGGATCATAGAGAGTTTACAATTTCGTTTTGGCTGAGGATAAAATGTAGAAATGGTCATACCTCATCCATGGTTATGCATTTTGTGAAAAACTTTTGACTAAAAACATTGACCAAAATTTTGTCAATTTCGATGAATGCCCCCTTTGTGACTGCATTTCACAAAATTTCAACATTTCACACAAATTAATTTTAAGAAATACAATACATCGATTGATGGGTAGGTTATTAACTGAACCGAAGCGGAGCTACTGCTTCGGGGGGTTCTCTAGCTTGTATCAAAGGCACATAAGCCCTAATGCAACCTAATCCTACCATATTCTTTCACTTCTACGCAATGCAATTAATAGCTAAAGCTTTTATTCCAAAATTAGCTCATTTTAAAGTTGTAGATCTACCCAAAATTGGGGGACCTAAACTTGATGCTCTCTAGATTTGTATCATATTTGACTTGTAAACCACATAATAGTATAAACATCCAAAATGTACAAATGCACACAAATTTCTGGTAAGGTTACGATTACCTGTCACATGTTTCTAATTTGAATTAGTAGTTGCAACTTGTAACAATTAAGAGTATATGGATATGATGAGGATTTCCAATTGAAGGTTGTGGAGCAGTTTTGCGAAATTATGAATGATGCAATTTATGGGTGATGAAGCATACAAAGGGCACATCGAGAGAAAACAAACGTTACGAAGATACCATGAACCGGACTCAATATGTAAATCATGTAAAACAGCTATGTTTAGACAACCACCACCACTCCACTCTAGTTTAGGTTAGGTATTATAAACATTTTTTTGTTTAAACTTTAATAAATTCTTTTCCGATCGTGTAAGTTGTAATACCAGTTAAACTTTATAGAGATATGTTTATGTTTCACTGAGTGTCATGTGCCTCACTTATGTTTTTTACTTGTGTGGTTTAGTCCCATATTGCTCATCTCTGTTTTGTATCTCCTCTCTTATCCTATATAAGAGAATGCACTGTAAACCTTTTAACCATCCAATACTTTTACACTCAACTCTCTATATGGTATCAAGAGCAGGTTTCCCTTCCCCCCGTGCAGGTTCTAACCCTACCCTCTTCATGGCCTAGCCCCCCTCCCCCCCCTCTAAAATTCTTTCAAAGGCTCACTTCCAGACTCTAGTATTATAAACATAAACAGAGAAAAGTTTTAGTAAAGTATGCTTTCATTTTGGCATTGAAGTTAGCTCCAAAATCCCCATTGAAACAGTTCGGTTTCCTTTACTCGCTATGAAGATTTCCTTCCGTCATTGGTCAATTGAAGGGCTAAGAAATGAGAAAATCTTCCAACAGTTCGGTTTCCTTTACTCCCTAGGAGAATTTCCTTCCGCCATTGGTCAATCGAAGGGCTAAGAAATGAGAGTCTTCCACAGAGACATATAAAAGCTCTGCCACAGTTACCACTAATTTGGATCTTCTGCACAATAGATCCTTGTCAATTTCTTCTCTTTTTGTTTTTATTACTATTCCACATCTCATCATATTACTAATGGTTCTTTTTTCTATCTATCACTAAAGATAACGATTCCTTTGAGTTTGATCCTTTGTGTTTTGGTGAAACATTGGCATTCAAAAACCGCCTTTGCTTACCAGTTTAATCAAGGGTGAGATGTATAGCCACTGACAATTTCTCCATTTTTTGCTCACTACATGATCATTCCTCGCTCTCTCTTCCCTACCCTCACTCCCTCACCTTTCAACTGTCCTGTTGCTCCACCCATGCTGCGGCTACCTTCCTGTCTGCCAGTGTGTCCTACTGCTGCTGTTATGGAAGTATGGAGGTTAATTCCTTTTTCTAGATATTAGACTACGATGATAAATATTGTATTTTTGGTTTACATCAGGAAGACTTGATTTTTTAACATGCATAGCAAACTTGCCAAACTGAACCTGAATGTTTTACCCATTCTTGTGTTTCAGTATTCATTTTATAAGTCTGGGAGTTGTTGCATTTTGTGTACCTAAATCTCTATATCAGCTTACTAGTACTTGCATTGTTCAATGACATCTCCTGCTCTACACTTTAGAACCTTATTTCCACTGCACTTAATCAGAAAAGTTGTGTGTTTGCAGAGCAGAGGAAACCTGTCTAGCACCCGCAAGCATCATTTGCTAGTGGAGCAAAAACTATTGCACTTTGTCGATGCATTTCATCAGTATGTTATGGATAGGGTATATATACTGCATAGTACCTAAGCTGGCATATTTTGTACGAGTTCAATCTTTTGTTGTTTGGGATTAATACTTTAACTGCCACTACCATAGGTATATCACAGTGCATGGCTTGAGCTTTGCAATAGTATGGCAACTGCTGGCTCTCTTGATGAGATCATCCAAGTGCATGAGGTTTATCTTGCATCCATCCAGCGCCAATGCTTTGTGGCTCCAGATAAGCTGGTAAACTAACTCGTTCACTATATTTACGAAGAATTTATATATGAAAAAGGCCATGTCAGCTTCCTTCATACTTAAAGAATAATAAACATTACTGTTGGAAATTTACTGCAGTGGGCCCTTATTGCTAGTCGAGTAAAGATCATCCTTGGGCTGGCTCTTGATTTTTACTCTATACAAAAGACACTTGCAAGTGGTGGAGCAGCCCCTGCTATTAAGGCAAGATGTGAAATGGAAGTGGACCGGGTAGAGAGACAATTTGATGATTGCATCGCTCTTTTAATACGGGTAATTTTCTTATCAATTTTTAGTTGCTGGATGCTGGATTTTTCAACAGCGAATCTTCTCGGGTATAACTACTATGCATGTCAGTAACGGAAGATAATTGTTGTGACTCGATCAATAAACTATTTTGTAGTTGGTGAATGATGATTCCTGGTTTTAGGGGTGTTGCTATCATTTATACCGAATCCACTCTTAACTTTCTACAGAGAAATAAGAAATTGTGTCATTTTTTATCTTGTCAGTAAGCTACTTTGGTGTTGTGCATTATAGGTCCTGACTGAGCTATCATGATAAATATCCACTTTTGTGAAATAAGACAGTCTGCAAATTGTTTTCACTGATCCTTCAAAGTTGTTGTCAAAGTTTTATCAATGTTTAAAATGAAATTTTTGAATCCCTAGTTTAATTTCTTGATAATGATACTATTGTTTAACTAAGCTTTTGCAAATCCGTCTTCACTCTCAGCGCTGCTTGTTTGACATGAACGGATAACCATGGCATTCTGAATCATGTTTAAGTGTTTATTACATGCTGCCCATTTTATTTTTGTACTTCTGTTTGTGTTATGTGCGCCCATATTCTATCAATCTGATTCTTGGGAATCTGTATTTTGAAAAATCAATTTCAATTGTAGATTTTGGATGCTGCACAAATTGAAGATTCTATCTTTTTAATTTTTTATATTTAAATTAGCACAGGATTTTCCAACATCCAGAATCAACAAAAGGTTGGATTCCTTAATAATCTGGATTTTGCTAAAATTTAAGTTTCAGTTAACCCAGCTAATCAATCCCTAAGAACTGGACGAGTGACATTACTGCCTATAATCCTGACATTCAGAAAACATCAGCCTTTCTATGCACATATTTCCACCTAAAACACTGGGGAAAAAGTCAAGGGAATGAGTGGATATTTTCAATTTAGCGAGAGCAATATGACATACAGATATATTCAGAATTTACACTACATGATCGGTCGACAATAAAGGACACACTTTTAGAATTAAGAAAGCTTAATTATCCATAGTGCTGGATCTGTATGACTATCAATCTTTTATAATTGGAGTTTGATGCTTCTATTTCGTTTAAGAAGGGGATTAAGAATACTTTGACGGGCACTTTGCCTCGATGAAAACTAAGCAGTGGACCTTTTGTCATTGACGTCGACATTACTTCCTCGTAAACTAAGCAAAACCTGATTTGTTTACCATCTTTCTTGGGCAAGCTAAGACCAGATGTATCTGTTAAAAGTTCATTTCATTAAATATATCTTTGGTTGCTGCAGATTCTATCTTACAAAATCAATGTCGGGCATTTCCCTCATCTGGCGGATTTGGTAACTAGGATCAACTACAACCACTTTTACATGTCCGAGAGTGGAAACTTGCTAACCACACCCAGCTTTGAGCTAGCTAGTTCCAGGCTCAGTCAAGGCAGGCAAAATATGAGCAACTCTTAAATGTTTTTCAGTGCACCGATAGAATTTACTGTGGTTGATTGCCGATACAATAGAATGCTGATTGTATCCTCTCTGACAAAGTTTTAATGTGAACTGCTGGTTGCCTCTCTTTTGTACCCAATGCCATGTATATAGTAATATTTTTTTTTTTTATTGTTCCTATATCAGTGTAATACACCACAGTTTGAAAAATGACGGAATGTAATACCCTTGGTGGACATGCAAGTCCATGTTAGAGCATAATTTTGACCGGATGACTAAGTTGTTCGAGATCTGGTTTTATGGTTCAAGGCAGCCTACGACCGTCAATGCCGTGCTTGTTTGTCTACCTATTCTAATGCTTCAATGACAGCTGGAGTGGAAAATTGAGCCATGGCGTATCCACAAATCGATTGTAAATCTGAAAGAAACACGGGATTAGATCAAATCAATGTTCATAATAAACATCCACGGCTTAGCTGTTCAGCATGTTCTTTTTGGACCGTTGTTAACATCTGTCAGTAAACTGTAAGAATGATTGATGGATTTTGCTAAATAGCCAAACATTGAACGCCAATTGCTTGAACTTAACGTCCCCGTGTAACGAATTAGTTCGAGTTGAATGCTTGAAATTTGACTAATTCAGTCGACTAGTGATCAAGTCGAGTCTTTTTCAGGCGTTGTATGAGATTTTGAAGACCAAAATTCCTTCTATATGCCCAATGCTCTGGTTTGGTTGCTGTTCTGTAAAATCCATAGTTGTGGAGGCGGTCGACTAGTCGCTGCTAGGCGCAGACTAGTCGGTTTGTCGATCCCAGGGGTCTGCCTAGCTAAATGTCTATTAATAGACCCTGGCTGGGCGCTTGCCTGGGCTGACTGATCGACAAGTCGGTCACTTAGGCTGACTGGCGGGTTTCCAGGCTCCTAGACACCCGCTTAGGTGTTGTTGGGTTCTCACCTGGCCCATTTGGCATATTATTATTTTTTATTTTCCATACAAGTTTTAGATGTTTAGTATAATTTTAACAACTTGAGAATAATAAATTTCAATGTATATATTCTTAGTAGTATATCATTTTGGTTTTTGGTATGGAAGACTTTACTATATACCATATACATGGCAATGTCTTGCTGTCCTAGACAGAAAATCTTTGACTTTTACATTGGATGAGTGGAGTTTACTCTATTACAAGTCTAAATATCATCTATTCTCTACTCTTTTATTGTATAACTCTCAATAATAGAAAAAAAAATCAACCCTTTCACTAGTTTCAACTTTTGAGTACTAAACTCAATGCATCTATGTTATCTTTAGACTCCCTACCTTCTTTAGTTGATTGATATTTGTTGAATAAATATGCATTATGACACATTTATGATGTTTCTAGACATTGTTTAACATATTTGGAGTTTTAATTATTTTATATACATACATGTACTCTACATTATATATATATAATATACTTAAATATATACATTTTCTATGACTGGGTGCTAGATTAGTGAACGTAGATTCTAGGAGCACCCTAGTCGTTCAAGTACTAGTCATCCAAGTAATTTGGGTCACCGATTGGATGCCTTGACAACTATGATAGAATAAAATGATTGTGAAGATGGTTGCACTAAAAATATATTTAAATTTAAACTTGGTATGACCCCCAAACTCAAACAAGAGACATCGACTGAAGTAGTGTTTTCGAAACCGGATTGGATCGTTCGGTTCGAGTTGACTTGTCTGATATATATATATATATATATATATATATATATATATATATATATATATATATATATATATATATATATATATAGTCAGGCTAGAATACACTCGGGTGTATCCGGAGCGGAATACACTCAAGTAGTTTTTCATGATGCAATATTTTTTTGGAAAATCTAATCCGTTGATCTTCTTAAACATCTCGTGAACAACTCATACGCAAAATTTGAGCACATTTGGATATGTATAGCTCATGTTATGAAGATCGCAAAAATTATGCATTTCAAATTAGTTTCGCGCGTCGATTTTGTTGCCCTTGGATGAGTGACTTACACTCATCCAAATGGGCTCAAAGTTTGTATGTAGCCTAGTTATAGTATGACGGTGAAGATCAACGTTTTACATTTTACAAAAAATAGTCTTGATATGCAAACACACTTGAGTGTATTCGTGCGATCCGTACACTCGAGTGTATTCTAGCCTGACTCTCTCTCTCTCTCTCTCTCTCTCTATATATATATATATATATATATATATATATATATATATATATATATATATATATATATATATATATATATATATATATATATATATATATATGGTATATCTTCGCTACCCGTGCAGGTAACTAAGATTCGTTACCCGTGCATCAGTTTGTAATGGGAAGTTATGCATTTGTAATGAAACAATCCAAATTTGTAATGAGACGACCGAAATTTTAATACAAAGACTCGTTTTGTATTACAGCGCTGTTACAGTAATAAATATATATTTATTACTGTAACAGCGCTGTAATACAAAATGAGTCTTTGTATTATAATTTCGGTCGTCTCATTACAAATTTAGTTGTCTCATTACATATATGTGTCATCCCATTACAAAATTGATGCACGGGTAGCGAAGATATACCCATATATATATATATATA